>APFE030927619.1:1500-22948 GCA_000404065.3 Pinus taeda | reverse complement strand
AGATCATGATGAAGCCTGGAGAGACACCCAAGGATTTGGATCAAAGATTGAAGTGTACAATTCGTGAAGTCAACATGAACCTAACTGATGGGAAACATTGTGAATGGTTCGTGGATTCACTTCCGCCTCACCTAAGGGTTGTGCTATCACAATAGAAGACTGGGACCCAGATAGAAGCTCTGGAAATCAAGATGAGACTGCATGAAACACCAATGTAGGATGCTAATCTGGGGTTTCAGCAGATTCATGTGCAGTTGCAAAACCTTTGCCTTGAAATGCAAATTTTGAAGAAAGATAGAACAACTCAGTCAGAGGTGCACAAAGAAGTTTGGTGCCTAAAATGCAAAGGTCAGGGGCATGCCAAGGATCATTGTCTAGTCTTGCAAACTATGTTGTAGCAAGGGGACTAATGCCTCTAAGGCCAAAGGCTACAATAGGGCCAAGTGTAGGGCCCGCGCTATGGTGTGCTATATGTGAGGTAGCTGGGAAACATGCAACTGAAAATTTCCATTTGCTATAGAAATTTGTACAAACACCAGAACAACTCTTCTGCAACTTATGTCAATTAGTAGGTCATGACGGGCACACTTATCATAGTTACGAATTAATGATGGACAGGACACCTGCATACAGGGTGTAGGCAGAAACACGACCTCCAAACCAAGGTGTTGGGAGAGTGCAAGGTGAGTATCAGGGGTGTGGCTGGGGTAGAGGTGGAGGGGGGCCTGGTAGAGGCTGAGGGCATCTTATTTGTTACAATTGTGGAGGACCAGGACACTATGTGAGAGACTGCCCTGAATCCGATGCAACTGTCATGCCGCTACTATACTCAGTGACCATGCAACTAAGGATTGCCCTATATTGTTGGCTACGATTTGTGAAAAGGGGGTGTAGCCTCCATAGCTGACGCAAAACCTCTAGATGATGAGGTATGAGCCTTGTGAGGAAGACCCTAAGATAAACATTATGCTGTGGATTTGAACGACGAGTGGCAAGGATAAAGGGAAGAAACCTGTAGAAGGTGAGTGGGTTCGCAAAGCACCTAAAAAGGAGTCTGGATTTGAACTAGAGCGTGAAAAAGAAACCTTTATGGAAGCAAAGAAAAGCTTAGCTGAGGCCTCTACCTTATGAAGTCAGGAGAAACCCATTGAAGAAATGGACCCATCCATGATTACCATGTTCTTAGGGACTTGCTTGAAACTGCTCCACGATAGTAAGGTTATGAAGGGACTATAGGAACTAATCAATCGATGCGCTGGCAAGAACAATGCTATTGGTGAAACACTCATAGTCAGAAAAAGCTTGGTAAGCATAGGCCAAGGACTAGACATGAGATGAGACTCACCATGCAAATAGGGGAATATGAAATGGACCAAGTTATCTTCGATCTGGGGTGCAACACGAATGTTTTTCCAAAACAAACATGGGAAATAATGGGGAGACCTATGCTCCAGTGGTCTCTGATCCAGTTAAGGATGGCAAATCAACAGAAAATTATCCCAATGGGGAGGCTGCAGGGGGTAATGGTTGACATCGAAGGTGCGAGCACACTAGTAGATTTTGAAGTAATAGAGATTATGGATGATAGAAATCCCTACCTTGCACTCCTTGGGATCGATTGGGCCACTGACATGAATGGGTTAATCAACCCGAAGAAGTGAAAGATGATATTTGAAAAGAAATGGCTCCAAGTAGTGGTGCCACTGGATCCTACAGAAGGACCGCGCTATACAGAACTGGTCCGCGATTATGAAAGTGATGATGATTTGGAACAGATTTACAAGATAATGGCACGAGACCAGGATTGGGTAAATCTGATAGTAGACTGATGTATTGCATGGGATTGTGAGAGCTCTTGCACATCAAATTCGGACAAAGAACTAGAGCACTAGCAAAACCGGCTGCATGAAGTATCTACATTATGCTGTAATATGATGACCAAGTCATTGCATTGTGTGTCATCAGAAGTAAGGAATATGCCTTCTTATGATGTTGAGTGATTTGGATATATTTTTGGATGAATTTGAAAGAGAAGTGCTAGAGAATCATCGCTTCTATGCCTTGGATTGGGCGCTATGCTTGTAAGATGGTGGGGTACGCACAAGGATAATTTCGGTGATTGGCGTGAATATAGGAGAATTATGAGAATATGTTTTGGACAACCAAAAGTATGGATGACATACAAGTATGATGGAAGGGATGATCTGCGCGATCACCTAGCCAAATGGACTAAGGCTTATGGAGCGGAGCCCCAACCTGAATGGGTGCATCTATTTTGTCATACCCTAGATGTCATACCAATGAAATGGTACTTAGAAATAGAGCTCTGCCATGGCACTGAAGAATGGGACATCTTGCACTAGGGTTTTATAATGGTATCCAACTTTGAGGATGGGTTTGACTGTATTGAAGCAGTGCTACCCGAGGTTAAATTAGTGATCTTTAGGATACAATAGGATCCTTTGGACCTGATTCAACCTTATTGGACTACCCAATTGAGCCATGTGTTGGAATGCTATAATGTGACTGCCGAAGAAGAAGACGAGGATCTCAGAAAGATTAATACTTCAGAAATTGAGGGTCACCACAAGGTTGAAGGACTACAAATAGAGGATCCAAAAATAATTGTGCCACTAAAAACTAGACAGGTCAACATTGGCATAGAGGCAGAGCTGGAATTTGCAAAGATTGGGGACTATTGGGATGACACAATAGTAGATAAGGTCTCTAAGCTCCTCCGTGAATATCAAGATTTGTTCCCCACAAAGTTTTCAGATCTGAAGGGAATAATAAGAGACTTGGGTTTCATGAAAATCACCATGAAACTAGATGTGAAACCTGTGAAACAAAGACCATACCACCTTAATCTGAAGTATAAGGAAAGGGTATGTGTTGAGTAAGATAAGATGCTTGTGACATGTATTATTGAACCAGTGGAAGAATCTCACTAGGTAAGCCCAATAGTAGTTTAGGAAAAGAAACAGAAGGAAGAAATAAGGATATGCATAGATCTCTAGAAATTGAATGATGCTTGTGTGGATGATCCTTTCCCAACCCCATTCACTGACGAGGTCTTGGATAATGTAGGTGGCCAAGAGGCATACTCTTTCACTGATGAGTTCTCTGGGTACAATCAAATCAAAATCACGCCTGAGGATAGAAACACGATGACCTTCGTGACTGAATGGGGATGTTTTCAGCACACTGTAATGTCTTTTGCGCTAAATAATCTGCCAACGATCTTTTCATGCGTAGTCATTACAGCATTCAAAGACTTCATTCATAAATTTCTGGAGGTATACTTTGATGATTGGACAGTGTTTGGATTGGTCAAGTGCCATGTGGCAAGCCTACGCTTGATGCTAGATACATGTAGGAGATACCA
This sequence comes from Pinus taeda, assembly GCA_000404065.3. Classification (NCBI taxonomy): domain Eukaryota; kingdom Viridiplantae; phylum Streptophyta; class Pinopsida; order Pinales; family Pinaceae; genus Pinus; species Pinus taeda. The sequence goes on along the minus strand of APFE030927619.1, from coordinate 19,563 downwards.
GATCATGCTCAATTTGAAGAAGTGTCTATTTTGTGTCCCTTTTCGGATCCTACTAGGCCATGTGGTATGAAAATAAGGATTAATGGTAGACCCTGCGAAGATCGTGGTGATAATCAACTTGGAGCCATCGAGGAATGTGAAACAACTATGCACAACTATAGGGCATATTGGATACTATAGGAAGTTCATCAAGACCTATGCCTAGATCACCGCGCTTGTGGAGAAATTGTTGAAAAAGGATGCTACATTCTATTGGAATGATGAATGTCAAAAGAGCCTCGATGTGTTGAAAGAGAAAATGGTCACTGCATCGATCCTAGTCTTCCCTGACTGGAAGAAGGAATTTCATGTGCATGTGGACACATCATGTACTGCATTAGGGGTCGTATTAACATAGGTTGGTGAGGGAGAACTAGATCATCCTATAGCATTCACAAGTAGGAAGCTATCTAAAGTAGAGAAATATTATTCCACGACAGAGCACGAAGGATTAGCTATGGTGAACGCACTCCAAAAGTTCAGGCACTATTTGTTGGGCGGACACTTTAAGATTTATACGGATCATTCCGCGTTGAAGTACCTAGTCAACAAGCCTTTCTTTGGGGGGAAAACATGTAGGTACCTGCTGTTGTTCCACGAGAACAACTTTGAAGTTATTGTGAAGCCAGTACGACTGAATGCGGGACCTGATCAACTTTCGCACATTGGAACTAGAGAGGAACCTACTAATTTGGAGGAAGGACTTCATGACGCATAGCTCTTTGTGGTGCGCATTACAGACAATCACTTTGAAAATATTATCCACTTCCTGATGACAGGATTAGCTTCGGAAGGTCATACAAGTCAACAAAAGAAGGAACTAGTAGTGTGCGTAGCATATGTTTCTATCATTGCAGGGCCCTTGTACAAAATGGGGTCAGATGAAATATTGCGACATTATGTGCCTGACTTTGAATGAAGTAGCATACTCACTGAGGTTCACGAGGAGCTGCGGGAGGACATTATGCAGGGAAAGAAACAACATAGAAGATTCTATGTGATGGGTTGTGGTGGCCAACCATGCATAAGGATTTGAAATCATATTGTAGGGCATGTGATGCATGTCAAAGGACGGGTAAGCTGTCGTGAAGGGATTAATTGCCTATGATGTCGTAGGTGACATTACAACCATTCAAGAAATGGGTGATTGACTTTGTGGGCCTCATTCATCCTCAAGGAAAGAAGATGGGTGCATGGTACATCATCACTGCAACTAAGTACTTGACCACATGAGCGGAGGCGTAGCCTATGAAGGATTGTACAGGTGTGACAGCAACAAAGTTTATTTTTGAATTTGTGTTGACAATATTTGGCTCTCCAAAGATCTTGATGAGAACTAATGGTATGCACTTTCTTAACGAAACAATCAACACGTTAACAGAAGAATTTCAGGTGTATCATCAGAAAAGTACGCCTTATCCTCCGCAGGTTAATGGGACGATGGAAGCATTCAATAAGATACTGGGGAGCATGCTGAAAAAGGTTTGCAATGCTTAGGGAAACGACTAGGATGTGCGCATACCTATGGTACTATGGGCCTATAAAACGACTTGCAATAAGTTGATTGGGCAAACGCCTTTCAGACTTGTGCATGGCGTAGAAGTTGTGATGCCAATGGAATACATTGTACCTAGTCTACACATAGTGGCACTCACAGGAATGGCAGATTGTTGAGCTCTGGAAGAGAGGCTCGCTCAGCTAGTGAAGCTTGAGGAGGACCGATTTCTAGTTGGATTTCATCAAAAAGTTCAAAAGGAGCACCAAAAGCCATGGCACGATCGGCACATCAAAATGTGCACCTTCAAGGTAAATTATTTGGTCTTGTTATATGATAATAAATTTGATAAATTTCAAGGGAAATTTAGGATGCACTAGCTATGGCCATATGTCATCAAGGATATTACTGATGGTGGAGCAGTTCAGATGGTCAAATTGAATGGAGAACCCTCGCCAGGAAGGTGAATGGCAGCCAATTGAAGCCATACACCGGTGCTCTAGTTAGGTGACTATATGAGGGAAACATAGTCTTAGCACTCCAGGCAGCTGAAAGGAGGCATGGGACTATAAACTACATTGCTCGAGTTGGGGAGTTGCACGAGGGAGAACTGCGTGGAATGAAGAAATGTCATAGAGTCCGCAGAAGCACGCAGGAAGCTACACTACCAAAGGAAATACCGTTCAGGATAGCAGAAAAGTGAACGGTAAAGTCACTATTCATGATTTGACGATGAGAAAATGGCCAAATGGAGGGGGGGGTGGCATTTAAGTTAGAATTTATGGACCAGAACTTTGAAAATATGCTGCCAATATCGCATTAATGAACCAATTTTGGGGGGAACAGTTGGATTTGGATTCGAAGGTGCCTATAAATTAAAGATGGATGCCCAATGAAAAACACTTGGAATTTTGAGAATTGAGGTGTTGATCTCTCAGGCGCACATGAACCGTGAAAACTTAGAAGTATTGCTAGCAAGTGCAGTATTTGAGACGTTGCCAAAGGAGACACAGGAGTTGTTTCCTAGCATCATGTCAACACCTGTAGAAGCTATGAGCATTGAAGCAATGACATCTGAGGGAGTTGTTCCAGAGGTAGCTATGGCAACAGAGGGAGTTGCCCTAGAAGTTGTGCTTGCGGAAGTATCAACAAAAGTGCCAGCGATAGAGAAATTAGTTGGGAAGATGAAGAAAGTGACAATACAGTGCACTGCCAAGGTAGAAATTGTCCAAGTCGAGCTGGGAGGTCTTCGTGACAAGATCTCCGTGCAAGCAAAGTGACTCGAGGGAAAGTCACTGTGTTTTTGTTGGGGGCCTGTTGGGAACGGTTCCCTTGGGGGTCAATATTGTGGTTAAAAACCCATGTTTTGGGAAGAAGGCCCAAATTTTGTATAAAGAAATGTAAAGTATCTGAATTCTATGGTCACGAAGTGTGAAGATATCAAGAGTCAAAAAGGGTTTTCCACCCTTAGTCTAGATAGGTTGTTTCGGTTTTAGAGATCCACCCTTGGTCCACGGGCCATGGGATTGTATAAAAAGGAGGTATTAGAGGAGTCTAAGAAGGAAGTAAGTGAAGTAGAAGTGTTTGATAAGTCTGTGAAGAGCTAAGAAAAAGAGTCTTAGCGTAGGAAGAGGCTCTGCAGCTAAGTGCATAGATGACTAGGGTAGGATTCTGCAGCTGAGTGCGTGGACCCCTACAGCTATGTGTGTAAGGCAGATAGAGTCTATATTGGAGATCTCAATCATTAATAAAGAGAAGTATTCTAAATTATTGTTTATTTTTCCTTTGTGAATCGCATGTGATTATGGTATCTTAAGTTCTAGGTTTATGCTATAATGCCAATTTGATACGCGAATGTATATGTTTCTATATGTTATATGAACGCAAATAATGATATATGTTTATGCGAAGATAATATTAATTGAATGGTAAATTTGGTGAACACTTAAGATAGTTCAGGAAATCATACAATAACGTAGTAACAAAGGCGTGTAAGTACCTGAGCCACTAGTTAGGGTTGCGCGAAGGATGATCTTATACCTTCGCAGAGGTTCTAAGGGACAGAAGAGAAAGTACGTCAATAAGCCCTAAAGTCTTATCGATCTATGCAAAGTAAGGGTTTAAGGAATAAAATCAACATCACAACCATCTCAAGGTGTAGAAACTTGGTTCCTACACCCCCCCATATTGCTTCAGGTGTGACTTCAGTCCACGCTTTGCGAACTAATGCCGAAAGGGCCAGTAGTGTAGGGATTTGCTTGGTTGACTAACACTGAACCAGGGTCAGGGCCCATGAAGCCAACAAAAACTCATCTCGATATGACAGTTAGCCAACCTGGTGAAAAACATCACACTTATTAGCATACTCTTTTGTATCCTTAAAAGCCCAACTTTCTTTTCCTCCTACATGACCTCCCGCAACCCCAGAATGGAACTTCCATAGAACATATTCTTTTGCATGATCTAAAACACATCATTGTAGAATATGATCTAGTCCCATTTTATATAATTTCTCTATAATAAGTTGGTAATCTGTAGCTTGGACCGCCATATGTATTTTCTAAGTTGTGTAATCATCAGGGCATTTACCAGTAGCAAGGAACATAGTGATATCTTCTCGATAATCAAGAATTTCTTCAACATAAAATAAGTCGGCATTAGGTAACTGGTCATCCTTTGATCCTCCCACTTCTGCAGACTCTAAATGAGAAATATGGTCATGCCCCACATTAGCCCAACTAGGTTTGAAAATAACCTTGAAGGTGAATTCCTAACACAACAAAAGCCATTTGTATATCCTGCCTTCTAAAACAGGTTTGTTCACCAAATATTTTAGCGTGGAATGATTAGTAAATAATTTAAAAGACTCCAAAAGTAGATATTGCTTGAACTCCTTAAGGGAATACACCATAGGAAGAGCCTCTCCCTCTATGGTTGTATAGTTTTTTTAGTCGTAGAGAGTTTTCTACTAGCAAAATAGATAGGATGATCAAAATTCCCTTCACCTAGTTGAGTTAGAATGGGACCTAGAAATTTTTTAGAACCATCTATATGTACATGGAATTCCTTGTTCTAGTCCGGGTATACTAAGATCAGATCACTGAAATTTTTTTCCTTCAAAGTATCAAATGCAATATCACATTCAGTAGTCCACAAAATGCATTCTACTTTCTTCGACAATTTTTCCAAAGGAGCAGTTTTCAAGGCATAGTTGCAAATAAATCAATGATAATTACTTGTATGCCCCAGATTCAAATGCAACTACTTGATACTAGTGGGTAGTGACATATTGAGAATGAATACAACTTTGACCATGTCTATGGATACTCCATCCTTGCAAAAAATGTGGCCAAGTAGAATACCAAAGGGAACAACAAAGATACACTTCATCAAATTTAAATAAATTTACAATAGTTGACAATGATCAAACATCACCCTCAAGAAACTAGAATGGTTTTTCAAATGGTTGTATACAATCCAGTATTCCATATAAACTTCTAAAAAATTATGAATATACTCTTGAAGGTTGCAGTAACAATTGTTGAGAAGACAACTAGAGCATTTTTTAGGCTGAACAACATAACATGATAGGCATAGGAACCCCGCTCAATCATGAATCTAGTCTTGCAGGTATCCTCTTTCGTGATACACACAAGATGATACCCTAACAATCCATTAGTAAAGGAATAAGCTTCATTCCCTGCAACATTGTCTAATACTTCATTAGTGAAGGGAGTATGGAACATATCATGCACATAGTTATTATTAAGGCTTTGATAATCCATATGAACCCAAATTTCATCTGAATCTTTCTTATCTTGAATCACAATGGGACTAATCCACTCAGCTTCATCGACAAGAAAAGTGAGACAAACTACTAGCATCATGTCTATTTCCTTCTTTACTTTCTCCTTTACTATATGATTCAATATATAAGGTCAATGTTTCACTGGTCGTGCATTTGGATTTAGAACAGTGTTCATCTCACCCAAATCTCCCTTAATCCCCTTGATTTCTGCAACTAAGTTAGGAAAAACATGTTCATATTCTTTTAGCCAGTCAAAATTTTCTTTTGTAGTCTCCTCATCCTAGTAATTGCCAATAGAAACTAGTTTAGGTTTCTCCTCAGTGTCTATATTTTGCTTCTACAACTTTACTGGCTTTAAATGTGGAGCATCCTTAATAGGATCATGCTTTATATTTCACTCCCCTTTAGACTCTTTGAAAGTCAAGTGCCTTAATTATTCTAAGTCATTTTCATCAAGGCATAGATTCACCTTCCCATAAGTGGCAACTTCATGGAACCTTGATTCATATATATGTTTAAAAATATCTTGGTGTATATAGTCCTCAACAAGCTTCCCTGTGGGGAAAAAAACTCTCTTAATTTCTTTCAAAGCTCCCACAATATTTTCATCTTCATTTGAAAAGGAAAAATCACTAGAAAGTTAGACTACGTACCATTGGATCCCATGCAATTGTTTGTCTTCTCATTTCCTCCTCTAGATACCAGGCCTGTGGAAATGTTCCCAAGGTATGATAAAATTAATGTATGTTCAAATCTTTACGAATTCCTTCTTTAGTAAACTTGGCTCTGCAAGTATGAATGTGTTTAGGTCGACTCATATATCCCTCATCTTTAGGAACTCTAACTGAACAATCCTTTGGAACCCAAAACTTACATAAAAAAGCATACTTAAATGACACCCACTCTTGAAGATGGTTACGATGAGATCCCCACCACCTCACTGGTGTTTCTTGAAGGGAAGCATCCAACAAGGGAATCTTTTTTTTTTCTCTTCAAATTTTGTGTCAATTTCATAAATAAAATTAACAGTGGGACCTATACCATTAAAAGTATGAAAATCTCATACCTTCGTGTCGATCCAATGAGCAAAATGAGCAATTGTGCACCATCTAGAATGTAACTTGTGATATCCTTACTCCCAGCAACCCCATGCAACATCTGAACCAAATTTTGTACTCGGAATGCTCCTCCAACTAATAAAACCATCTGATATGGGATTGATATAATATTCTCTTTTTTTTTTTATCGTGAGTTGATACATCTAATCCAAAATATTATGTTCTTCTTTTTCATCTACATGTTATCTAAACCTAGGACCTTTATAGGGGTCTAGCAACTAAATAACTCTAACTCCATCTACTTTGAAATTCATTGTTTCCCACTTGAGATCAATAACAACATAATTATTGAAGGCCCATTCTATTCCCAACAGAGCTAGATATGGGCCTTTATCTCCCAGAATATCTATCACTTCAAAGTCTACATATGTTTTTACTCCTACAATATCCACTTCAACATCCTCGAGCCATCCAAGTAGAAGAATGCAATACTGGTTGGCCATATGCAATTGAATAGGTTAGAACACCAACTTTGGTTTCCCTAGAGATTCCCAAGCCTTTCTTAGTAAAATGTTAACATCAAAGCCCAAATATAGCATGGAATATTTGATCTAGAATCTCATGATCTGAGCATCAAAATACAATTCTCTTCTTGTTCTCCTCTTGTTCCATCGAACTCATATAGAGTGTCTCTCAAGAAACTTTGTAGAGATAGGTATATTCGAGAGCTCCTCATCCTTAACAACAATATGCCCGAATAGCTTCTCATCACTCATAATCTATAAGAATAGTTTGAACCATTCCATTATAGACTGGGGTATGTCTTGAGAGGACCTCATACTTTTCATTCTTGATTGTTTTGGCTGTCCCATTTAAGGGTTGTAAGGCGGTGTCAAATGCTTAAATTTTTTTACTACATATTTATATATTCTTTCCATTGTTGAAGATCATAAATATTCTTGGGTGATATAGATATGATTGTAGATGGTTTCTCAAGGATTTCCATTTCTTCTCCAGTCCTTTTTCCTCCTCTAGTTATTATGCTAATATTTGGCATCTGAATTGGTTCATATTCTCTAGGCTTTGCATTAATTAAATTTTATCCTCTCTGTCAATTATGCTCTTCCCATCAAACAATCAAGTTAGGATAATCCTCTATTTCTTACATGTTTACTCTGCATTAAGAACACAAAGTAGTTTTTGGTGATGGAAAATCACGGACAACATGTCCATCTTGATCACAATTATAACACTATATTGGGCCTCTTCCTCCATTTCTTCCCCCCTTTGCGCTTCCACCTCCTCGCACTCAAGGAGTTTAATTTACTCTAAATGTAAAGTGATCAAGTCGGTCAACCAAAGCATCCAAGGCTCAATGCTAATTAGTATGATAAGTTGGTGACCCATAGAATTCACAACAGGTATTATTAGGAACATTTGAATATTTCTGGAAAACATAATAGAGATGAGGATGATGTCCATAAGTATGACATGTTTCACAATATTCAACTATAGATGTACCTTGATGATTAGGATAAGCATGGAATTGAGTGTGTCCCCAATACAAATCATTTGTACTAACTTGCACAACTCCCACAATATATGAAGGTGGATTTGGACCCATAGGCATGGAGGATGGTCTTGAACCTCTTAGCCTTGGGCATTCCATAGTTTGATGGCCTTCAACATGAAAATTAGTACACCATACTTGTGGAAGTATGGGTCGTACAAAATGAATATCTTTTATCTTTTCTAACAGGTCAACTACCTAATGTTGTAATCTAATAAGGGAAGGACCACTAGAAGTAGATCCTCCTCGATGCTCATGAGGATACCATGCCATAGCTTCAACCTTTGTAGCTTTCTCAAGTGAATATTGTAATATATAAATATTCTACTAAGTTAATGGTGTCCTAATTAATGGAAATAAGGCATTAATAAACTAGTCCCATCGATGGTTGGGATCAATAGGATAACTCAACTTGCCAATAACATCCTAGATTCATTACATCATCTCCCATGTACTTTCTCCCTCACATTGTTTAATATCCTGCAATTCAGATAGTCCTCGTTGATTCATCTGTTGATGTTTTAACTCCTGAATAAATTCTTGTTGAACCTCATCAATAGTAGGATTTGGATGCATAGCGGACCATTTAATAAACCATCTGAGTGCTCTCTCTCTCTCTCTCTCAGGGCAATCTTAAATTCACTGATTGTAGTAGCATATCATGTTTGTATAGCCCTCCATATGGGCTCGTAAAAGTACGAGTATTGTTAAACATCTTCATTCCCTTGTCCTAAAAATTCAGGGTATTGAGTGAATGAACCTTCTACGTTACTAGCCATTGTATATTGACCAAGTGTTATGAGTATAAACCCTTGAGAACCAAGCTATGAAGTCCTAGAAGAACTTGATTGATAACTACTACCACCACTACTAGATGTATAGATTGTAGAGGCACTATAAACCCTATGAACTTTGATAGCTTTAGCTAGTTTTGAAATAAAATGAGCAGGATCATGATACATTACCAAGGAAAGGTTAGGGAAGGAGATACCTGGTTTTCTAGTCAATGGAATATTACTTACAAGGGACACGTCATCCTTAAATAATAGTCATTGCATTACAAAATGAATTTCGTCATCAAGAGTGGTATTCTAGTTCATTACTCCAATTATAGCCCTATTGCGGCCTCAAAATTTTGTTTCTGAAACATGGGGTATAACCATACAGTCCATACCTTAAGACATCTCCTTTTATGTTTAAAGTGGTGGCTCCGAATGGGGATAATGGGACTAGTTTCCCAGTCTGAGTTTTAAGATAAGAGTGGGTGGTTTATGAGTGCTTTGCAATAGAGTAATGGTAATCTAAGTGACCTATTTTACCATGCAATTTCTATAACTAACTTATTCTAATATAAACTCAGGTGTTCTTGTGTGATATGTGATCTACAAGAATATATATTTAGCATGTGATAATAAAGATTGAACACAACTGAATAGAGATGATAACATAAAAGATAATTCCTTTGACTAAAGAGTTAGTCAAAGGAATTTATAAAATATATCGCACATATGATGAGTTGTATATGAAAATCACAACCTCAGCTAGGCATCATACAAAAGTGTAATTAACGCTTAACAGAAATAATAAATCTCACACATAATTCATGAAAGTAAAGTTTTGTCACTAATTAAATATAAACAAAATCAATCATACACGATAATAGTACCATATGTGTGAAGTCCTGCTAATTTGACAAATGACATAGACTAACTTCCTTCTTCAAATCAAATTGTCTCCCAAGAATACAAAAGTGCATCAACAAAGGAAAGTAGTCTGATATCTAAAAGAAACGATCATGTTCCATCATTTCATCAAAGCATTCATAAACTTACAATAGTATTCTTTGCAAATGTTTTTGATAAAATTCTGGACCCTTCTTTAAATGCATGAGGAGGGTATAAATACTACTCTACTAAATGTGTAAAAATGGATTATACAAAATTTGAAGAGGTTTCAAACAACCTTCCTTGTAACTAGGTAACTAACTCCAAAAATAAATAGAGGCTAAATAAACAAAACTAAGAGGATGATTTACTGCCTGCTAGCTTGTCCATTAAATTGCAAATATTGGTCATCGGTTGAATTTGAGGAGGTGGCCCAAAATGAGTCCTCAGTTGTCCTATGAATATTGCTTCAGTGAGAGGTCGCAACATCCTTTGAGTTGTGTGAAGGGAACAGTTGAGAGTCATAATATGGCTATGTGGCTTAACCAGATACTACCAATACGACTCCCAGTTGGTCATGGTCAGATTCGCAATTACCTCTCTCTAAATCCCCGCTTTTTCTTGCCAATCTTTATACATAACAATTAAGTCAGGAATTTCTTTCGAATTTCCTTCCTTGATGAGATTGGTGGTGAAGAGGACATGGTTCACTGCTTTGACGATGTTCTTTGATACTCCAGCTACCCTTGCGACTTCTAGCTCATCCTATTTGATTCTGGCATCCCAATCTGTAAAGTGAATGTCTTTATGAGTTTCTTCAATCTCAGGTAGATTGGCCTTCTTTCCATCTTCTATTTCTAGCCACTCAATGAACTCAGAGATTTTGGTGTTTAAATCATTAAAGTCCGTTCTCTGGTCGATTTCCTTGTCTGTTAGTTGGTCACTAGTAGTCATATAGGGCGTAATATGTGACATCTTTTGGCAGAAAAACTCTTGTTGTCTCACTGGAAGGGAATTTAATTCCAAGGCCTCTTTGACGAACTCCTCAGTAGTGGGAACATCCTTGTATCTTTCCATGGATTGCTACATTTCCTGGAGTTGCATGTTTTTGGCCGATATATCAGCCTCATGGATTATTTTCGGGACTTCCATGTCTTGTTGCAATTGCTTTAGTTGCTCCACCTCCTACCTGTTTGTGCTTGCTTTCTCTACCTCGAGCTCTTGCTTGAGTTGCACAATTCTCTCCTCTTTCTCCCTTAGCAGAGTAGAGACCTCAGTAGCCTTGTCCATAGTGGCCAATGCATATGCTCCCGTGAATTGTGATAGTCTTGTCAAGTTCTCGGTTGGATTGAAAATAATGTCCTTCCAAACAACGTCCATGGGCTCATTTCAAGTTGGGAATTCAGGTGCATATACCCTTCTCCTTTTCCTATGCCTTCTAACTACATCCTTGTGGAGAGGGCTATAGAACACATCAAGTGGAGGTATTTTAGTCACATTGAGAACAATCTCTGATGTGGGAAGAGCAGGGATAATTTTAGTATGCTGGGACATTGTTGCTTATTCTTCCATAGGTGTAGATTTCTTGTCGGAAAACTTGGGCTCTATATATTTTGAACTTGCGAAGGAGTTTTTAATTCCTCTATTTCTTGGGCATTTGAGGCTTTGGGAGTTCCTTGCGATTTCTTATTAAACTGATCCCACTCCTACTCCAAACTACCGCCTTTGGTCTTTGAACCGATTTATGTAGCCAGGGGGCTCATCACTTGCTTCTCAGCTGACATCTTGCTGGACTCAGCTGTGCTGTTGGCATCTTGGGGCTTCCCTATGTCTGGTGTCTTCTCAGTGTTTACCTGAGAATCTATTTGAGAGCTAGGGTCTCCACTATCAACATTGACGCTTGGAGTAGACTTATCCTTGGGTTTTAATAAATGCATTGGGATCACTCTGGGCCTCTCATCTCTAAATTCCTGAAATCTTTGAAAATATTTAGGTTTCATATTTTCTTTGCCCATTCAAACTCTTGTTCGAAGGATATGGCTGACTGTAAAAATCCTCAAAATGATTATCGTCATGATTGTATGGCTTGAGTTTGACTCCAATAGAGACATTGAATGCCACTTTGTTTGGATCAAATTGCCTCTTAAGAAATTTATGAAGCCTGAGGGCTTCCATATGTGTTGATTCCTTAGTCTCGTGAAAAAAATTTGCTAAAGAAAAAGAACCACATTTGACAGGGAAAATGGGCTATAATGACTTCTTGCCGTCTTTGAGAACTTTAGTCAGGCCTTTTCCCACAGTCTGGTAGGAAATATCTCTTGGTAATAACTTATCAGAAACATATAAAGGAAGGACATGTGGATCAACTATGCTACCAAAAACCCTAATATAGGTGAACCACTCTTCAATAAAATACTTGCCAACAGTAAGCAGGTCTATTGCAGCTTCTTGGGAGAACCCAGGGGCTTTCTTATTGAAAATAATTTGATGTAGGGGCAACACAACAACATGGAATATATTATAGGAGTGAGGTATGTAATGTGATTCCCATATTTGTTTATGACTGAGATGGATTGGGTAAGGATCTTGTAATTTCCATTTCCAACCCATGGTTGGAAATGTTGTGCAAAAACAGATAACATCCACAATGTAAGCACTAAAATAGAAGGGAGGGAGGTTATCTGAAAAGGAGCCTTTCTTCTGTCGATATTCGGTAATGGTGGTGGCTAGGTTATCATATAGGATGGAATGCAATTCATGATATGGGAATTAATATAGGCAGCAATCAGAGGAATCCATTCAATTGAAAACATAGTATTATGGGGTAGCCCATACAATCTACATAGTATGGTTGCTGCATAGTTGTAGGGGTTTTCCAAAGGGGCTATAGCATACATACCTGATTTGTCATACGTTAACTTGTTTTCCAACACCATCCAACCTTGAATTAGCTTGAAGGGGTCTGGATTCTTCTTTGTGAAGTTAGCCACAAATGTACTGTCATAGATATCCTAGGGATCAAGTGTGTGGTACATCTTCTTCAGATCCTCTGCTCTGAATGACCCTATGAGTTCCATCTTTCAATTCTTGAACTACCTATCTTCAATGATAAAATTTTCAATCACCCACCTGATCATGTCTGTATAGGGGAGGATTTTAGCCCTTACTCCTATCCTATGAAGGAATGAACGGGAAGAATCTCTACATTGGAGTTTTGAAGGCCTTTTAGAGTCAGCTGTTGCTCTTGTAATAGTGGTTTTAGGACGCTTGTCCTTTATCCTATTGTAAATTACTTCCCAAGCTGTTTCACCTTTGGAAGCATCACAAACTGTATCAACAAAGATAGGATCCATCTCTGTAAACTCAACTTCAACAATGGTCTGTTTTCTATGTTTCTACATCACCTTTCTTAAGGACATGTCTTTTGTTTCTTTCCTGAGACAGACAAGATATATCAGCACATACTATATCTAGTAATTAAGATTGAAAGCTTTTGTGAGATGACTTTGGATCGTGAGAAAGGTTTTAATGAGATACTCGATTATAACTACCCATAACTAGGAAAATGATTATCCTTCCTCGAGCCACTAAATATTTAATAACATGTCAACTTTTTTGTTTTAGAATTTAAAATGTAATTATTCCAAGCGTTTTACCGGACTTAATCACGCATCGTGGTCTTAAAAGGGATACAATATAACGTTACCAGATGTATTAAGCGAAATGTGATTGCAAAGATCGCAATATCGCATTTCGAAAATTGTTTTTGGTTGTCCTAATGGCATAGTCAGGTTTCTTGCGAACTATGTGAAGTGTGAAATGAAATTTCGAAATGACAAGGTGATGTTATCGCAGGGGGAGACCTAATTGCATATCACACTTTTATAAAGGTTTTTTAACATGGTCATGTGGAAAAGTGCGATTTGTGATCTGCGATATGGATTTGATCCTTAGTTATTTTTGCAAGGTTTTTCTAAGAATTTTCTTATATTTAGTGTTTATTTATGTTAAGACTAAGAGTTTAAAAGGGTCCCCATTTACAACTCTAAGCCTAGATATTGTTTGTTATAAATGGGGGGGTTGTTTCGTAGTACAACAAGGCCCTGATCTATCTGACGTATTTACTCCTTCTAGGACATGCAGATCTTTGCTACTTCCTTACATCTGTCTCACGAAAATATTTTTGGCACCTCCTATTTTTCCAGAATCTGCACTGCCACTATCCTCTGTCTACCGAAACTCCAAACTACTTAATCCTCTTAACCGTAATATTGGACTAATAAACTCCTCACCTATTTGGTGTAATTCCCTTTGTCATCTTTAGATCTCATACAAAGTATTATTCCTTCATTCACCATCTATCTATGACCTCCTTTGTGCCCTCAAATATCGAGCTCTTCATGACTCATCTACATCCATCACAATAACATATTCATAATTTACAACTAGGAAACATTACTCCCTTAAATCCTAACCCCAATACTTAAGGTTTAAAGATTCCATATTCTTCTCTTGAAAAGGTAATAAGTTTTCTTTCACCATCAAGGCTTTACTACAGAGAGGGATTTCCTTTAGCGACCTTCGCCACAACTCGTATTTGAACACAACTTCGACTTTAGAGAAAGATAAGTGATCTTCTCTAGAAAATTCAATAATAAAACTCTCTAGAGTTGCTTGTAACCAAAAATCAACAACTCGGGTCAGCTCTAATTCTAGCATACGCAACTCATTTAAATCAACAGTAGTCTAGGTATGAGGAGACCTAAAATGATTTCCAACTCCCCCTTTAATTTGTAGCTGCCACAACCAATTATTGAGTTCCTCAAGGAAATTACACCAGAATATTTGGTACAAGAAGCATCTAGAGTTTTTGAAGATACTCACTACTAAAAAAATTAAATTGCAAAGTAGCTTGATACAATATAAAAACTAAGTGAAGGAGTTGGAAGATAAATTACAAGCAGCTGGTGCAACTTCCAAAGAACCAGAGGACTCTATACAATGAAAGATATGTTGTATTGCATTAGATTCTTATGAAGAGGGGGGCTTATAGAAACCTCCCAAGCATCCTAGAGTTATATAACAACAATCTTTGTATATGTTATTACTATAAATACATTTCAATGTTTAATATAAAATTGTTATTTTTTCGATAATGTTCTTGTTTATGAAAACAATGCATTTTTATGTAATTAATTTATCATATTTCAATAAGAAACATATGGTTCTTTTTTATTCATAGAATAAAAAGGAGTTACACAGTCAAATTAGAGAGAAATATTGTTTCCATACTAGTTATAGCTTAGAATCAAAGAAAAATCATGTTTCCATAGTTTTTCCTGAGGAAGAAAGAGCATAATTTTATAATCAAAAGATACAAAATTACACTTGGTCGATATGTAATCTAAATATGTCTAGAAGAATAGCCTTATTGGAGAGAATATCTACCACTGAATTTAGCTCTATGTAGACAAGTTCATATATCTCAACATTCTACTTACAATGTTGCATTTTGATCATCCACGACCCTTTTTTCCTAGTCTCATACTTCTTTTATTGGCACCAAGTTGTACAAGGTTTTCAGCTTCCTTCCTTTGAATTTCGACTACTTCCCCTAGAATTTCTCAATTGCCCCCACTCTTCCATGCACCATTTATCAAGGATGGAACATCCAATTGGTTGTGAGTGATTAAATCCATCATCGGCATATCAACAGTAGTTTCTCCACACACTTCTTTTGTTTCACTATGTTTTGCAACTGCAACAAGAGCTGCACCATTCATTTGATGTGTATCATCGGTCTGATCACCCTAACATGGCACAATTTGTGAAATCAACAACATCTAACATGTCAAAGTTCGTGTAAATATGTACTTTACTAAAAGTATAATGATGTGTAACATAAGAAACATCAAAATTTCAAATTCAGAAAATTTACAGATTTTCACTCTCTTTTTACATATGTATACTCTGTTTTTTTACTATTCTACAAATTTACTAATTTACTAATTTACACATTGTGTTGTAGATTTACACTGTTAATTTAGTATTTTATAAATCTACAAATTTAATGATTTAGTTAAAATCACACACCATTGGAGGGAAATTTGTGTTAATTATTTTTTATTTGAACCTTATTTTTTACCTTGCGCTTTCCAAAGCAGTGTGATTCACAATAAGATTCCTCACCATATTTTCTTATTGGCCTTGATCTTGCAAGATGATTACTTATATGTAAGGACGTATTAATACTTAAACACATCATCATGAGCCCTCACACTATAAAGCTAAAGAATAATTATATACCATTTAAAATTATAACATACTTACAATTGGTGGAGCAACCAATGATTTCCTCAATTGTTTCACCCATGAGTTAAATAGTTGTTTTATTTGGTGATAAGTGACATCAAGAAAGTGGGATGCCAACAGTGTTGCAGTTTCATCATCGAGTGGATTTCTTGTCTTTTCATATTGAACACGAAATTGACTTCTAATGTTTGAAGGCATGGATATTCTTTCTTTGAAGTTCTAGAAGGTACCTTCTAACCCCATAACAATCATAAAACATTGTGCTTGCGCCTCATTTACAAGACACATTTTGTCATCTTCAAATGTGTTTCTATACTCACTAGCAACCACTCTCTCTCCTCCTCTATTGTTATTCAAAATTTTCATTTCCATGTGCTTACGCTCCATTACTTCATTCCTTAAACTTCCTAAAGTACAAGGATGAATAACCATAGTCATATCAAAAACATGGTCCCCTTGGATATGCATATAAGGAATCATCTCATCTCTTAAAAAACATGAACATAACCACAACAAATCACTGGAAAGGAATCCAATCCTGCATTAATAGTTGATGAATTTTTTTATCATGAATGATTCAAAACCACCATGCTGAAATACACTATACAATGAGCTTAATAGAAATTCAAATTGAAATACCTTTCCTCATACACATTTCCATTATCCCCTCTACTCTCCTGTAACTATAACATGTGGAATTTCCACAACCTCACCATCCTTTTATACTTTTCTTCATCTAGCAGGCCTTAATACCCTTCAAACACAATATTTTGTTATACATGATTACTTTATTTTCTATTAAAATTGCCTGAAGCTGTGAGATATTTTTACTCACATGCCATCATGAAATCATCATTTATTGTTCATTAAAAAACCACATAAAAATGTTACAAATGCTAACATCAGGATGGGGTTGGGGACAGGAACAAATAATAAAGTATAATTGCTAAAATCAAGATTGCAATTTTGAATAATATTCTCAATGATATATAAAATTAAATTTTTTCCAAGTAAAACTGTTTTATTAAACCTTTAAAATTCCTTCATGCTGAATGAGGACATTATTTGATGTCAATCCATCCAATTACCCATAGTTAAGGTCATTGTACTCTTGGGTTTTACGATGGTATGGTTCCCCAGGCTTACATGGAACTTGAATTTTCTCCATATTCTCCCAAATTTGAATACATTTAGTTTTCTCAATCCTTCTAGTTGGATGAAACATATCATAGTCTTGTGCAATTCTTTGAATTTCATTAAACATCTTCAAAGCAATTCTAATTCTAGCATGAAACACACAATATATAAGCATTGACATTAGGCCCAGTGTTACCTGCAATTGATAGAACATGTTTCATTAGTTTTCAATTAAATGATAAGCACTTTTGATTATAAAAAAAAAAAAAAAATTGAGAAAGCATGTACCTTGTTATCACAAAATCATGTATTGATGGCTGCTAATCAGTTAGACTCTATGTAACTATTTCAGACCAGACTCTTGGCTAAGGAGTAGCCTCCCTAACCTGAGAGGGCTCTCTCAAAATAAACTACTGATTATGATTAACACTAAGAGGGCTAACTCTTGAAATGAGAACTTTAATAAACATGATGGTTGGAAATACAACATAAGATTTCTTCCATTGGGCTCATGGAGTCAAACATCATTTCAGTAAACTATCAACTACTCATTCATGGAAGTCAAGGCATGTAATGTTTAAACACTCAAAACATTTCTCAAATGAACCTCAACTCATAAATATACACAGGAAATCTGAGCAACTAGGTGAATTCAAAGTGATTGTATATCTATGGAGCTGTAAAATATAAAGGATAAGACAAAACCACATACATTTTGAGTATTTGAACAAAGTATGAATCTTGAGAAGAAAAAGTAGTCTTTGCTATTACTGTAACAAGTCTTTTTACATAAGCCAATATAAGCTCTGTTTTTTCATAAACATCCAACCTTCATTACATCATAGTTTCATCTATATATAGAAAAACATTCTTAACTACTTTGAGCCTCCTCCTCCAGCATGAGGGGAGCTCGATGACTGTCATTAACTACCCCTATCTATTTTTAACAAACTCATTAAATCCACTAAGTGTTGAGCTGT
>APFE030927618.1:15125-37867 GCA_000404065.3 Pinus taeda | reverse complement strand
CCCCCCCCCCCCGCCTCTTTGTTCTTAAGCTTGCATTGTTCCCCTTGATGCCTTCCGATCCTTCCTCTTTCGCCTTTTGATCTAGGGTTTCCTTTAGAATTTGTCTAGTTCTTCACTCTTCCTCTCTTCCTGGTTGTTTTCTTTCTGTTCGGTTAGTAGGATCTTGTGGAGCTATAGGCATAGATAGCGGTTGTCTGTTCATTCTCCCTTTTTATCGTCGAGTAATGTCCTTAGATTATCACTCTTCTTATTTTAAGTCATAGTTATACATATATGATTTATTTATATATTATAATATATATTATATATAATATATATATATTATATATATATATAGGTTTTATTTAAATAGATAAATTAATTAATTTCTTTTAATATTCTTAATCACGTTTTTCCATATGTTTTTACCTAATGTATCTTTTTACTAAATTATTTATATTAAACTAATAATATGAATTAATAATTGAATAATAACAATAATATAAATAATACATTAAAACAAATTAATAATTCATTATGAATCTAACATTACTTATATAGGTTTTAGTATTAAATAATAAATTTAATATATTACTTATTAAATTAATAAGTTATATCTAGGCCTAATATTATAATTTTATATTAATATATATACAGCTAGTATTAATAATATTTATATTCCCATATATAATATATTAATTAATAGCAATATGTATAACCCCAACCTATTTCTTTTATTAGGATATATATACATATATGTGTATTAATATTTAAATAAATCATTAAATTAATTTTTTAAAACTAACCATGAGTTGACAGCTTTACCTAATTTAGCTTTTTCCATGTAATTAATTATAAATTAATACATATAATATTAATAATAATTTATATATAATACATTATTATTTTAAATAAGTTAATAAATTAATTTTTAATTACCTAGGAATTTATATAACTTGGACCTAACTTAACTTATTACCATAAAATAAATTATAAATTAATAATAATGAGACTAATTATAACAATAATAATTATTTTTGACTTGGGTCTATTAGGCAAATTTAGCCGTTAGGTTAGCCGTTAAATTAGCCGTTGGAATCTCTGCTCAGACTATTTAACTAACTAGGCTGGATCTGTTTCTTCAACTTGTCCTGACGATGAACCACACTGGTTGGTTCGAAATGCGTCGGAAAAGATCTTTATCATGTGATTTACGCTGAAGCTCTTCTTATAAATATGACTGATCACAGAAGCCTCAATTCTACAATTGCTACCTTATACCGTCAACTTGTAGGAAAACTCTTGTATTTAACCCATACTCGTCCTGACCTTTCCTTTGTTGTTGGCCTTATTCCTCGTTTTATGCAAAACCCCCGTGAAAGTCATTGGAAAGCAGCTAAAAGAATAATTCTTTATGTTCGAGGTACAGTACAGTTTGGGATTCATTACAGTGCCAAAGCAGCTCCTCTATTAGTTGGTTTCACTGATTCTGATTGGGGTGGTGACCCTGATGATCGGAAGTCTACTGCCGGTTATGTCTTCACTCTTGTTTCAGGACCTATTACATGGGCTTGTAAGAAACAGGCTGCCATTTCTCTTTCGTCAGCAGAAGCAGAGTATCGTGGTGCCGTGGAAGCTAGTAAGGAAGCCTTGTGGCTTCGTCAGATCCTATCAGAATTTGGCTTTGAGCAGCAGCATCCGACTACACTTTGGTGTGATACTCAAAGTGCCATTCAGCTTTGCAAAGATCCAGTTCAGCATCAGCGCAGCAAACACATTGAACTTCACATGCACTTCATCAGAAAGCTCATTCATGACCATGTTCTTGAAGTGCAATATTGTTCAACAGATGATCAGGTTGCAGACATCTTCCCAAAGGCTCTCACAGAGGCGAAGTTCACTAAACTTCGATATATGCTTGGAGTTCAGGAAGTTGTCACTAAGGGGGGATAGGCTCTAGTGCCTCCTCCCTTCTCCTATTGTGTCATATTTGTAAATCCTTCAATCCTATCCCAAGTTGTTCTTAAGGGGGGATGTTAGGATATTCCGACACATAGGAATAGTTAAGTTCAACCTTGTCTAGTATAGAGTTAGGTAAAGTGTGTTTCTTTACCGTTGTGCATTTTGTAACTTACAATCCGACGGTCACGATATGTAGTGATCCGACGGTTCATTCTCTCCTCGGTATTACCGACACTTGATCTGTGGCTTGACACCCGATTGGTCCATGAATTCTATTTAAAGCGCATGGAGGGTCATTTGTAGGTTAACCGTGCATGAGAGAAGCTTATGTAAATTTTCATTCTTTTATTAATAAATTGCCTGTAGTAGCCACGTTGGCGCAGGCCGTGGACTGTTTCCCTCTCTGAGGGTTTTAACCACGTCAAAATACTGGTGTATTGATCTATGATCTGTTTGTGAGCGGTGTCCTTTTGGTGTTCTGTCTAAGGAACTTACCCTGTAAATTCCTACATGTATTGTTGTGTTGAATTTGAGAGATGACAAACAAACCTGTCCATAACAAGCCAAACTTGCCATGATTACCTTTCTTTTCCTTAAATGCATCTCATTTAAGCACCCAATCACCAACTTGGAAATTGTCCACCTTTATCTTCCTGTCAAAGGTTTCTTTGATTTTGTTCTCATGAGCTTTTCATTTCTCAACCAGCTGCTCTCTGATCTACCATAGTTCAACCAGGTTATTCATTATTCTTACTATATAATTCTCTTCATCTTGTTATTCTTGCGAGAACTTAGTGACATGGAGAATCCGCTGGATGGGGAAATCAACATCAGGGCCATAAACCAATTTGAATGGAGAATTCCCTATGGACTTTTTGATGGTAACTCTGTTAGCCCATAGTGCAAACTTCAGCTTGGTATCCCAACTCTTTTTTTGTCCTCTAACATATTTTTGATTATGATTCTGCCAGGATATTTCCTTGTGGATAATAGGAGGTAGAATGTACCACCTGAATGCCCATGGTTTCAGTTATGTCCATCAATTATTTTTCCTTGAAAGTTGCTGCATTATCAGTGACTAGTTTGGTTTGGCAACCAAATCTAGTGAAAATATTCTCATTCAAGAACTTTATGACAACTTGATGATTGGAATTCTTAGTGCGTATAGCCTTAATCCACTTGGGGAAATAATCAGTGGCTACTAAGATCTATTGTGTTCGCCACTGGAATGTGGGTTGATCTCACCTATAAAGTCCAAGCCCCACTACTGGAAGGGACCATTGACATGTATTGGCCTTAAGGGCAGAGATTGTAGCTTTTGTCTTCCTGCAAACCTTTGGTGCTTGTCACAAGCCTTTACAAAAGAAAAGACACCAGAAAACAGAGTAGGCCAATAATATCCAACCCTCAAGATTTTGTGAGCTGTGGTTTTCTAATAATGATGCCATCCACAGATGCTAGAATGGAACTAGTGTATGAATTCCACAGATTGTTCTCTATCTAGAAACCTCAAGATGATTCCTGATGGGTCTTTCCAATAAAGCTGATTTTTATCAATATAGAATTTAGTGGATTTGATTTTAATGTCACTAGCTTGACTTGAGCTAGGCTCGGGAGGGACTTCCAGCTTTTGCAAAAAATAAACTATGTTGTAATACCATTCACATGTGGCTAGATTTTCAGCCAAAGATTGATTCTGCTTTTGCTCTTCTACTACTCCCTTTGCTTGCTCATAATCTTAATTTAGACCCATGGAATTTATATCTAACAAGCTCCAAGTTTCTTTAGCCATAATTTTAGCCAAGCCTTGGCCTTTGACAAGCTTAGTGGGCTTCACCTCTATATTAGGCTCCATGAATTTGGCAATCCATTTAGCCCTCTTCCCATCAATATCTGGTTGAGTTAAGACATCTTTTACTAAAGTTGAAGGTACATATGCAACTACTTTGGAATGCAGAATATAAATTCTGAATTCCTTTAAAGATTTTATGAGAGCATAGGCTTGCTTTTCAATAAGTTCATACCTTAGTTCAGCATCCCTTAAGGTTTTGCTGAAAAAGGCCATAGGGTGCTTTATGCCTTCATCATTTTTCTGCAACAGAACTGCTGTAGGTGTATCATAAGAGGAAAAAGAGAAGCTACAAAACTCCTTAGTGTAATCTGGGCTGATTAGAGTGGGAGCTTCCATGATGGCTTGCTTAATGGCTTCAAAATAGCTTCTTGAAGCCTCTATCCATTTTATTTCTGATCCTTTCTTCAACATGGAAGTGATGTGTTTTACTAACTTTGCAAAGTTTGGAATGAACCTCCTTACAAAATTAATCTTACCCAGAAAGGATTAGATGTCCCTTTTTGACCTTGGGATGGACAATGTCTAAATGGCTTGAACCCTTGCTGGATCAATCTTCACACCTTCAACAAAAACAATATGTCCCAAAAGTTTACCTTCTTCTAGAGAAAACTATGACTTCTTTGGCTTCACTGAAATTCCAAACTATCTGCACTTTAGGAAGACCTTCCTCAAGTGTTGTAAATGGTCTTTATGGTTGCTGGAGAAGACTGTTATGTCATCGAGATAAATAAGGACAATATTTTCCTTCTCCCCCACAAAAGCTATGTCCATGGACATCTGAAAAGTAGCCTCAGCATTCATCAGTCCGAAAGGCATCCTGGAGTACATGAAAGTTCCCCAAGGAGTAGTGAAGGCGATATTTTCCTAATCTTCAGGATGTACAACAATTTGATTGTAACCTGAAAATCCATCTAAGAAAGACATGACTCTAGCCCTTGAAACTCTTTGCAACAAGTGTTCCATTTTAGGCAGTGGATAGTTATCGATTTTAGAGCACTTGTTCAGATTCTTGAAGTCGACACAAACCCTAATTTCTCCATTTTTCTTTCTCACTACCACAATGTTAGCTATCCACTTTGAACACCTTAGGGGAACTATGATTTTGGCATCCAATAGCTTCTTGATTTATTTCTCAATCAAAGGTACTAAGAGAGGGCTGATAGGTCTTAATTTTTTCTTAAAAGGGGTGGTGTTCTTTTCGAGTGGGATCTTAAGCTGAATGATGTTCGTATCATAGGCTTTGAGATCACTATATTCCCAAGCAAAAATATCAGTGAATTACTTCATGAGGGTGCAATACTCAAAATTTTGGGCAGAGGACAATTTAGTGGACAGATTTATGTATTTTAGATGGGTTGGACTCCCTATATTGTGTTTCTGAACAATAGACTCATCTTCTATTTCGGTAGGTTTATATGGCACATCGTTTTTGTTGAACAACTTTTCTGGAGGCACCAATCCCTTTGGTATATGGTTACTAGGGAGCTAGATGATGCTTCCTCAGCCGATCTTGTTTTTTAACTTGGACTGGCTACATTTTTCTTTGGTTTCATTTTTTTGCTCGATGTGCATTTCAGCAAATTCCTCCATGACTTGCAAAAACCTATTAATTTCCTCATCGTCTTCAAAAACTCTCCAATATTTGACATTGTTAGGCAGAGATGGTCCGTATTTTACCTGAACTTCATATGTCAATTTAGGAGGTAAGGGAGGAATAAACAGGCTAGCAAAGATAACAAGGGAGTCGGTAAGCTGGTTCTTCATTCTTGGAATATAAGAAACATTGAAATCATTAAAATAATCCCTGAGCCTCCATACCTCATCTCTGTATGCTTTCAGCGTTGGGTGCTTAGCTTGGAAAGTTTTATTGACCTGTTGAATGATGAGGTCTGCATCTCCAAACACTTTCAGGCCTCTGATACCCATTTCTTTAGCAGTGTTTAAGCCCAGAATCAAAACTTCATACTTTGTTATGTTGTTTGTGACCTGAAATATTAATTTGAAAGATAAATGAATATATTCCTATGCTGGGGACACAAGGACTACACCTGCCCCAACAACTTCTTTAGAGCAAGCCCCATCAAAGAACATATCCCAAATCGTTGGGCTTTCTTCTTCAACGATTTGGCAAACTAGTTTTTTAAGTTGCGTGGAGGCCAATCGAGATTATTCAATATGGAGAATACATGCTCGAGAACCAGTGTCAACAGCATAGATGGGATGATTAGTAGGGTTCTTCTCATCACTGATGATATAAGCCAACTGCCCCTCTCTATATACTTTGTTGCTGTCACCTCTGAAACATAGGACATATCATTTTGTAATGATCCACCTAATATCTTGATCCATCCTTTGGAAAGTAACATGCCAAACTTGGGAGGTACATCAACTACCACAATATCGATGATCATGCTTTTCATAGGCAGCTAAGCCAAAGTGATGGCTAGGTCCTTGATTAATCCTAGACATTTCACCTTTCTAGATGTCAAGACCAACTCATCCATGACAGCTTTGGGCATTAGATTATGGTTGTCTCCAGTGCCTAAAAGGTAGTTGTGAAGGATTTTTTCATGAATATTCAAAGATACATAGAATGATGGGGAGTTGTCTTCACAATTTTCAACCATTGGGATGAGAATAACAACTGACTTGTCATCTTGTAGATTTACATTGTCAGTGGAGGCTTGGATGGCTTTAGACTAAAGGGCCTCAAGGATGGGTCTTTTGAAGGACTCATTCTTCACTAGTTCAATCAGAGGCATAGGTATTCTTAGCTTCTGAATTTCTAATTGAAAACTAAAAGGAGAAGGAGACTTATCAAGGCCTCTTATCTCATGAGTTGGAGCTTTAAGGACGATGGGATCAATTGTTGGTTGTTTTTGCTTATTTTCTTGTTGTACTTCATGGAAAGCAGCTCTTTGAACATGAGTTTCCTTGGCATTATTTATATTTGACCTCAAGTTATATCTTTACTAATCTACAGTTTGTAGAATAGCTTCATCATCCCATTCTTGGTTGATCTGGTCATTGCATAATGACTTTTCATAGGAAGCTGAGGTCAAAAAGGAAGCAATGCCTTTGTCTTCCAGAAAATGGATCTCATCATCTTCTTCAAACTACTCTTCTTCCATGACTGCATTTTGAAAAGGAGCCTTCGCCCTTTGGTCTTCATTAGCATCTTTGTTTCTTTGCAAAATCTGCAAACCTAAGTTTCATAATGAAGAAAATTAAATTCACTCCTTAAAGGATATCGCATTGCGCAAAGAATGACAGGATACACCTTCTAATGAGTTAGAATGAAAAAAAGCGAGATTGCGACGCGAAACCTCATCGCATCGCATACACTAAAGAAACACTCACATTTAAAAAACCCTAAAAATCACCGATATGCGATATCGCATATTGCGCATCGCAAAAATCACATGAATTACACAAGGATTATAACGATCTGCGATATTGTGATATTGCGATATTGCAATACTGCGACACTGCGATACTGCAAAGTTGCGATGCTGCGATATTGCGACCTTGCGATAAAAAATAGCACGATAATATTGCGATATTGCGATACTATGATCTGCGACATCACAAAGAAAAATCGTGGGACCTCTCCATCGCAGTTGGTTCTGGCTCATTATTCGAGAAAACTTTTCAGCCAAAATTTGGTCATGTATTTTAATGCGAATTAATGAGTTATTGCCAGTTGTTAATGAAGTAGGGTGTTGTGTTTCTCGAAGAAATAGCTCACATAAGGTGGCATGTTTTGCATATCTTCGGCATTTAAAAGTTTTCCTGTCATTAGTCTTTTATCATTACTTCCACCTCAATGTAAACTACAGGAAAGAAGGACGAAGCGTTATACAGGCTACTATGCAGAAAACAATGAGGAGGAAAGACAACGCTCCAATGTACATTTCGGGAGGCACACCTAATCCACTCAAGGAAGAAAAAGAGCTGCAGAACTCTTCTGAGGCATCTATCACAGATTTCTCCTATACAGCCATGGTTGAATGGGTACTGAATGATGTTGATACTAGAAATAGACAGTTTAATTCTCAGGGTCAAGACCCCACGAAATCACTATTTTTACAAATTTTAAGCTTTATAACGAATGAGAGAAAAAGGTGCAAGAGGCAAAAAACGACATCAGGGAAGCCCGGATCAAGAAACAGAGGCAGTTTCCGATGTGCGATTAGCGCTTAGAGCTAATCCCGCATCGATAAGAAAAATTGCTTGAAAAGGAAGGTCCCTAGTTACTCAGTCACCTGCGAGCCCCGAAAATTGCAAGAAATCAGCGATAGAAACAAACTGGAAATAGAAGACTGGAGGAAAAACAGAAGTAGTCCAAAGGTTAACCAAGTTGAAATGGGATTTTTACCAGGCATACATGGTAATGATACATATTCATTAGATGATTCTCAAGTACATCATCGATTTTACTGAGAAGATAATGTCAGCTCTTGCCGATTATGTTTGCTTAACTCAACCAAAGGCAGAAGACAATCAACTGACTCCACTCAGGAAAATATTGAATGCTTGCGACATTAAGGAGTAGATTTAGAAATAGTTAGATAGTAGATTTAATTTTAGAAATAGTTTTGCTTAGAAAGAGGACGGTCATTTAAACCGAACCCTCAATTTCTGTAAATAAGTTATTTAGTTAGTAGTATTTAAACCCTTCTCATGCATTTAGAGAAGGGTCCAGAAATTTATCAAAAACTTGTCCTAAGAACATGCATTTTTGCACCCTCAGAGGAGGTTTTGGTGAATGAATGGAACAGGGTTTATTTGATATTTGCATTTGATATCTACTACTGATGTTGCACTTCTGTACTCTTAGTAGATGTTAAATCAAGGAGAGATAAATCAATTGTCGCTTGAAGCTCATGAGTAGGACTAGTTATAAATGGTACTTTTATCTCTTAACCATTTCTGCTTATGCATTAAAGTGATATCAGTTTTCAATTGTTTATATATTACAGCATGGATGTCTGAGTTATCATTTGGCACTTTTGTACGGTGATAACTATTTGTTTATGTTTAGTGTATGAATAACTCATTTATGTGATAAGTGTTCGCAACTGTTTCGTCTAACTTCTTATACGAAGTAGTTCATCTTTATTGAATTCTTTTCTTATGATGGCTGAATGATCTTTATTACCAGTTATTGTTTGAAATCTTTTTAGATCGCATAGAAGAAAGATCACACCCTGGGTTAGCATAAATTTCGATGTTTTTCTGTTTATTAGAATACAATAGAATAACATTAGATTAGAATTAAGATAGAAGTATTCCATTTTGAATAGAAACACCCATCTTTCTCACACACACACACTGAATTGGGAAACTGGTCTCAGATCTCCAGTCGTACCCGCTATACCAAATGGATAAGGAGCTGCCAACCAAGGTCCAGACCGGGCGAGTATCCCCCTTGTTGTTGACCCGATTTTTGGGGCCTTCAACAGGTTGAAAATGGAGGAATTATAAACTACTTAGGAATGTGCCATAATATCAGGCTAACCATGGGGTAATATGAATTGAATAGTCCAACACTTTCCATTCCAATGGGTGGTGTTGATTTTGTACTAGGAATCCAATGGTTACAATCTTTGGGGATGATAGCTTTCAATTTTCAAGAACTATTTTTGAAATTTGTTTGGGAAGGAAGGGAAGTTGAATTAAGGGGTATTACAGGAAAACTAGGAAAGATATTCAATTGTAATGGCATGAAAAATCTTTTGAAGAAAGAACAACAAGTTGTAATTGCATAATTATGCTCATTAGATGTTCAAAAATCGAAATCATCTATTTCTCTAGGTCTCCAAAAATTCTTTGGCAATCATTGCAACATGTTTGAGACTCCCAAAGGAGTCCCACCTATTCATGATCATGATCATGCTATTCATTTGATTCCAGGACGTGTTCCTCCAAACATCAGCTCTTACAGATATCATTATACCCAAAAGAGTGAAATTGAATGTGTGGTTTTAGAAATGCCAGAGGCGAGTATAATTCAACCTAATCAAAGTTCTTTCTCTACTCCAATAGTATTGGTGATCAAGAAGGATGGATCATGGAGTATGTGTCTGAATTATAGGGAGCTCAAAAATCTCACTATTAAAGATAAATTTCCCATTCCTATAATGGATGAATTGTTGGATGAATTACATGGCGCAATTTACTTCATGTTGGGAATGGGTTCCCCGAAGGACAGTTTTGGGGCTAAAATCCCATGTTTTGGGACAATTTTGTAATAAAGTTGTAAATTCTCTGCATTTGTGGTCATAGAGTGCGAAGGTGTCAAGAGTCATAAAAGGTTGTCCGCCCTTATTTTGTAAACTATAAAGCCGGCAGTAAAGATCTACCCATGGTCCGCGGACCATGGGATTGTATAAAAAGGAGCTACGTAAGTAAACTCTAAGTAGTTAAGAGTAAATAGTGAAGAATGAAGTGAGGAGTTAAGAATTGGAGTATAAGTTCTCGGGTCTTAGCGTAGGTAGAGGCTTTCTAACTGAGTGCGCAGAGGCCTAGGGTGGAAGTCCAAAGCTGAGTGCACGGACCCCTGTAGTTGTGCACGCAGGGCAGATAGAGTCTTTATTAATCTAAAGATATCAATAAAGAAAAGTATTCTGCAAATTCCATGTGTTTATTTCGTATTAATGCGTCTGGTTATATTGTGTTTTGGGTTCAGTTTATAATGTTCATATCATGTGCGAATGTATGTGACTATATTGGTTAATTAAACACAAGTAAGGATATCAATTTACGCGGTGCTAACTGTGGTTGATTAGTACGATAAGTAAGCACTTAAGATAACTTGGGAACCTATACAATACATTGTCATAACAGCGCAGAAGTACCTGGATCACGACTTAAGGCTACAAAAAGATCGATCGTACACCTTCGCGGAGGTACTGAAGGATGGAATAAAGGGTAGACTGATAGATTCCTAAAGATTAGTGACCTGCGCAAAAGTAGGAACAAAGGTTTAAACAGAAATCACGACCATCTTAGGGTGCAAAAACTTGGCTCCAGCATCCCCCCATACTGCTTTGGGTGAGACTTTGGTCCGCTCTCCACGGGCTGATTCTAAAAGGGCCAGTAGTGTAGAGTTTTGTTTGGCTAACTAACACTCAACCTGGGTCAGGCCCCACAAAGCCAACAAATGCTTCCATTATTGGTACCAGAATCTACATAAGAGATGTGTGTTATCGTATCACTAGAATCCAACTAAGAAAGAGGTCGAAGACTTGCTGGATAGGAAGATCCATGAATTTGTGGCGCATGAGAACAAAAATCCATAGCTGACAAAGGAACAATGGCTAGACAGGTACCTGTATATAGAAATCCACAAGATATTTTTTTGTTCCTTTCCAGTTGAGTTATACGAGTGGATCGTGAAGCTAGCGGATAGCCAAGGAAAGTGGAGACCTGATGGTCCTATTGTTTGGACCTCGAAGTTAGTACAGACACTAGAAGCCTCTGAGGATAATATTTCTCGTGTTGTTGATCATTGCATCGATCTCATCATTGGAGGATTTGTGACTAAATTCGCAGTCGATACCTTGGTTAGTTACAGTGAGGCAGAGCAATGCTTTTTCAAAGGTCCACGGGGTAAGTATTTGAAGTCTTTAAATACCTAGATTAAGATGTTATTGTACGAAAAATGGGTTATGCAACTACCTTGATGTTCAGAGTTATGTGAAGTGGAAAGACTTAGAGAAAAGAAGGAAGAAAGGGTCCTCAATATAGGCCACTGATTTCACCACCACTGGGTGACGAAGAGGGAGTAGCATAGGCTTCTGCACATAGTGCAGTTTAGTTAATAAGACAAGGATTCCCACAACTGGAACCTCCACCTACACCACCTCCAACTTCACCGCCATCACTTGCGACTTTGCCAATACCACCACCACCTCCACTGCAGCTCAACATGGAAAATTTAGTGAAGCTGCCTTTGTTTAAGGGCTTGGGAAATGAGGACCCGGGCCAGTTTTGTTTTGTCGTGAAAGCTGCATGGGAAGCTCAAGGTGTCACAGATGATCACATGAAGAATTCAACATTGGTTAGTGCTTTGCAGGATCGCGCGCTAACTTGGTACATCAAGTTCTCTAATGATAACCCAAACACTGGGTTGGCAGAGATCCAGACTACATTGAATAAAGACTTCAGTATGCCTAAATCCAAGGCATAGTCGATTTTGAGGTTCAAGGAAATCATGATGAAACTAGGTGAGACACCTTGGGAATTGGATCAGAGATTGAAGTGTAAAATCTATGAAGCTAATATGAACTTAACAGATGGACAACACCACAAATGGTTTGTGGCTTTGCTCCTGCTTCACCTAAGGGTTTCATGTCACAACAGAAGATTACAACTTAAGCAGAGGCCTTGGAGATTTCCATAAGACTGCATGAAACACCAATGCAATATCTGAATCTGGGGGTTCAACAGATCCATGTGCAGTTGCAAGATCTTTGCCTTTAAATGCAAAGTTTGAAGAATGATAGAAGAGTTCGACCAGAGGCATGTAAAGAAATATGGTGCCTGAAATGTAAAGGTCAGGGGCATGACAAAGACCACTGCCCAGTCTTTGCAAACTATATTGCAAGAGGAGGATCGATGCCTTTGAGGGTAGAGGCCCAAGCAGGAGCGAGCGCAGGGCCTGTGTTGTGGTGCACTATATGTCAGGTAGCAGGGAAGCATACAACTGATAATTTCCATTTGATGTAGAAGTTTGTACAAACACCACAACAACTGTTCTGCAACTTCAATAGGTCGGTAGGGCATGATGAGCGCAACTATTGAAGTTATGAATTGATGATGGATAGAACACCCACCTATAGAGTCCAGGCAGAAATGCAGCCTCTTGACCAAAGTGTTAGGATTGCGCAGATAGGCTTCCAGGGGCACAGACGAGGACCTGACAGATGTCAGGGATAGCTGATCTGTTACAATTGTAGAGGATCAAGACACTATGCCCGTTAATGCACTAACCCAATGCATCCATCGTGAAAATATTGTACTTAGTTTTACCATGAGATGGAGGACTGTCCTACACTAATAACAAGAATACGTGACAAAGGGTTTATGCCACCACATCCGACTCAAAACCTACATATGATGAGGTTTGAGCCTTGTGTTGGCTTTGTGGAGCCTAATCTAGCTTCAGCGTTAGTTAGCCAAACAAATCACTGCACTACTAGCTCATTCGGCATCATCCCACGTAGTGCGGATCGAAGTCTCACCGGAAGCAGTGTGGGGGCATGTTGGAACCAAGTTTCCACACCTTGAGATGGTTGTGATGTCAGTTTGTAACCTCTATTCCTACTTTCATGCAGGTCACTAAACTTTAGGGCTCTATGAGTCTACCCTTTATTCTGACCTTCAGTACCTTTGCGAAGGTGTACGATCAACCTTGACGCAGCTTTAATCCATGATCCAGGTACTTCCGCACTACTATGACAACGTATTGTATATGTTCCCAAGTTATCTTAAGTGTTTACTTTTCTTACTAATCAACCACAATTAGTGCCACGTAAACTGATATCCTTACTGTTTTTTAATTAACCAATACAATCACATACATTCACGCATCATATGAATATTGTAAATTAAACCCAAAACTCATTATAACCAGATGCATTAACAAGAAATAAATACACGAAATTTGCATAATACTTCTCTTTATTGATATCTTCAAATTGGTACAAACTATATCCACCCTGCGCACATAGTTGCAAGTTTCTACACACTCAACTGCGGACTTCCACCCTAGCCCTCTGTGCAATCAGCTGCAGAGCCTCTATCTATGCTAAGACCCGAGAACTTAGACTCCAATGCTTAACTCCTCACTTCATTCTTCACTATTTACTCTTAACTACTTATATCTTACTTACTTATATCCTTTTTATACAATCCCATGGTATGTAGACCATGGGTAGATCTTTACTGCTAGCTTCACACTTTACAAAATAAGGGTGGACAACCCTTTATGACTCTTGACAACTTCGTGCTCCGCAACGACAAAATGCGGAGACTTCACAACTTTATTACAAAATTGTCCCAAAACATCGCCTTTTAGCCCCAAAACTGTCTTCGGAGGAACCCGTTCCCAACACCTCATGACAAGGATCTGAATGTTAATATAGTGCTTCGAAGTGGAATTGCAACAGGCGATGATAAGGGGAAACAACCTGAAGACAACGCATGGGTTGGCAAAGCTCCGGCAAAGGAGCCTGAATTTGATTTGGAGTGCACACACGAAACATTCATGGAATCAAATAATAACTTTGCTTACGCCTCTACCTCAGGGAGCATGGATAAGCCTAATCAACAAATGGAACCTTCTATGCTTACAACCTTTATAGAGACCTGCATGAAGTTGTTGCGTGATAGCAAGGTTGTGAAGGGGTTACAGGAGCTTATAAATAGATGTGCCAAAAACACTCCGAGTGAACCACGTGTTGTACGGAAGATTGATAAGAACAAAGCAAGGATAGGATGACGCATAGATAGGAGAATACAAAATGGATCAGGTTATTCTAGATCTGGGGTCTAACGCAAAAGTTTTATCAAAGAATACTTGGGAGCGGATGGGAAGACCCGTGTTGTAGTGGTCTTCGATTCAGCTAAGAATGGAAAATCAATAGAAGATCATCCCTATGGGGTGGCTGCAAGGAGTAACTGTAGATATTGAAGGGGTGAACGCATTGGCTAACTTTGAAGTGATAGAAATTGTGGATGACAGCAACCCTTACCTTGTGCTCCTTAACATTAATTGGGCTACTAACATGAATGGGGTAATCAACCTAAAGAAGCGAAAGATGATATTCAAAAAGTAATTAATTCATGTAATAGTACGCCTAGATCCTACTGAAGGATCTCACTATACTGAACCAGTCTGCGATTATGAGAGTGATGACGAGTTGGACTGAATATATAAGATAACATAGCGATACCAAGATTGGGTGAATCCAAGAGCGGATAGACGAATTACATGGGATTGTGAGATTTCCTGCACCTCAAACTCTAATGAAGAATTAGAGCACTAGTAGAATCGGCTACTTGAAGTAACCACGGTGAGCTGTAACATGATGAGCCAGTCGCCGCATTGTGTATCGTCAGAGGTAAAAAAATCTGCCCAGTTACAATGGATTGAATGATGTAGATGTATTTTTGGATGCATTTGAGAGGGAAGTACCAAAGAATTAGTGCCTCCAGGCTTTGGACTGGGACTACTCACTACGCTCGCAAGATGGTGGGGTACTGATCCAAAATGGATTCAGTTTTGCCTTTGGTAAAGTCTTCAAATTCAGTTGAAAGTTAAACCAAATCAACGTTCTCGTAGATACGATTCCTATGGTGTAAACGATGCATAAATCCGAGTCCGGATGAAGAAGTTAAAGCTAGTCAAAGTTTTAAGGCAAATTAGGGAAAAATGAGGAAAAGTCAAAGTCAAAGGTCAACGGTCAACACAAGGTGATGTCAATATGACACGTGTCATCCCGAGAATGCACCATATGTCCAGGGTGATGTCATCAAGGTTGGTGATGTGTCTTGATCTAATTGGTTGATATGGGCCTTTCCAGAGCTGACACATGGTAGCCCAGAATTGCCCAATGTTGGTATGAAATCCCAAAATTTTGGGGGTCAAGGAGGATCAAACCCCTGAACTCCTAAAAAGGCTGAGATCTTGCTGGAACAATGCACCGTTCAGACTATGTTAGTTCTTGATATTGAAAGGGATATGCTTATATTTAATGTTTTGGGATGTGGCCACCGGAAAAGGGTCGGACGATCAAGATCAACCCCATGGCCACCAGTCAGCTTATTGGAATATATGTATTGAAACATTACTATTAAACCATAGTCACAAACCATATCAAATGTCGTATAATATCTATATAGTATATATATATATATATATATATATACCATATCTATGCCATGTAAAATGCTGGAGTGTGTTACGACCCCATATTGTCTCTCTCTGACCATACATTTTGCTATAATATCACCCTTTTCAACCCATATTTGAAAGTCCTTGTTAGTGTTTTGACTCAATTATTCCAAAGGTATGCAGTGACTCTTCTCATCGCTATATGTTTAATTATTTAACATATAATCATGTTGTCTTCATAATTGATCTTTGAAGTTGATTAGTTGCTGAACAATTAAAGAATGATGTGCAGTCCGCATTGCTGAAACTGCCTGAAGCTGGCAGGACTATCTTTTGCAGTTGCTGAAATAGCAGGAATAGCACGCAAATCTCAAAGCTGAAGCAACAAGAACAACACGCAAATCTTGAAGCTGAAATAGTTGAGATTTGCGTGCTAGATTTGACAACAACAGAGGAACCCAATCGATCACTGAGGAAGCTGTTACATTAGATGTAACGTTCATAATCTAAATTACTGTAACAACATTCTGTTGATGGGAAACTGATTTCCCTATTTTTGTATAATGTGTTGAACTAGAATCTATAATGTAAATCTTTTGTAATAGATGTGTCCTCTATATAAAGAGGAGACATCTACATTAGAAGGGGGAATGAACAAGCTATAACAGGAGGTTTTTAGCTGAGGGAACAAGACTGAATCTTTTCTGTAATATGGTATATTGATGAATGAATAGATTTTTGTTCTGAGTATCTCATTTTAGTTTCTGTTTCCTAGGGAATCTTGTGAGAAGGACAGGGCCCACCTTCATCACAAGATTCACCCATTATCTTTCTGTCATGTGTTAAGTGTGATTTATGTTCATACCTTGTTAACAAGTACTATTTCTGGATACTATTTTACCTTTGCTGAAACTCTGTTTCTTTCTTAATCGATTGATGTTATTTCATGGATGTCTCACCAGTGATTAGGTTTATAGAGTGAATTGGAAAACTAGATAAACAGAGGCAGGTGCTGAAGGTTCCCACTCTATGGATAGGGCCCTGATCCTCTATTATAGAATAGCCATTGTTTTCTTTTGCAGATTTATTCTTTCTGTTCAATTATTCATATCTTGTTAGATATTTGCAATAGAGTATAATTGTTGTAACACAGAGTGAAGCTTTAAACGAGGTGTTATTTATTTATACTAAAACTTTTAGTGCTATTAAGATTGAGAATATATAGTACGTAGTTGCCTTTGAAATAATCAGACTTCCCCAGGTTGACAATTTATGTGGCACTCGACTGTTTAATTAATAAGCAATTAAAGTGACCAACATTTTGGTGTCGTTGCCGGGGAAGGCGACTGAAGATTTTAAGAGCATTAATGATTTTATTTTATATGTACAGGATGCATGAGAGGACGTAGGGAAACTAACCCTACAGGCGGCAGGGGCAAA
Source organism: Pinus taeda (assembly GCA_000404065.3). Taxonomy (NCBI): domain Eukaryota; kingdom Viridiplantae; phylum Streptophyta; class Pinopsida; order Pinales; family Pinaceae; genus Pinus; species Pinus taeda. The sequence goes on along the minus strand of APFE030927618.1, from coordinate 20,732 downwards.
GGCAGAGGACAAAAGAAAACTTTCATTGACGACATTATTTTAAAAGCTGAAACATCTCAGAAGATAAGCTCTCAGAGGCCACGGTCTCAGCACTCTCTCCAGACGGACTACGAAACGGAGGAAGTATTGGGACCAGAAAGGGCCGAAGAGACAGTAGAACAAACTAAGGAGTCAGTGGAAGATATTGAAGAACCAATAGAAGATATTGAAGTTGAGGAACCAGTTCAGAACATTGAGAGCCCAACAGAAAGCGCTGAAGACCGGACAAGTGAAATAGGGGAACAAACAATGGATGGAAAAAATGAAGGACCCTTTGGTGGGGGACGAAGAGAATGAAGAGGAGAGAATTCCCTTTCCACCTTGGAATTCCCTATTGAAGATCTTCCTAGAGGGGCAACTCCTATGAAGAACATCCCACTCTCAGCCCTACCTAATTTCCATGGTTTATTATCTGAAGACCCTGATGAATTTCTGTTTGAGTTTGATATATTGTGTAAAAGTTATGATTATGTTACTAATCCTCAAAATTTAAAGTTATTTCTAGCAACATTAAAAGGAAATGCACTGAGGTGGTTCATGAGCCTGGGAGGACATGTGATCACAACATGGGAGCAGATGAAAGAAACGTTCCTGGCCAAATACCAAGACTATTGTCGGACAAGAGAGAGGAAGGAGGAATTATTTAAGATGGTTCAGAAGGAGGACGAAAATCTGGAGGATTTCGTGGAGAGATTACAATATAATTTGCAGATATCCAATCACCCTAATATGAGTAAGGATATTCTTAAGTCAATATTGTTGAAAGGGGTACGGGATGACTGTTTAGACATGTTGAATATGCTTGGAAAAGGGGATATATCTAAGGAATCATATGATGAGATTTTCAACCTTTGTAAGAGATGTTTAAGAGGAGTAGTAAAGAGACCAAAAATCATGGATAGTACATACTCAAGAGTCCAAAAATCAGCTAGTGGAGGAGCAACAAGGGTTGAAATAGGTAACTTACTCGAAGAATTTAAAACTGAAATGTTAAGCTCTTTTTCTTCACAAATTCATACCTTGCATGTTAAAAAGAAGCAGGCAGAGGCAGAAGCTACTTTGGCTATTTTCTGCTCTAAATGCAGAGAAAAACACCCATTAAGGGAATGTCCACTAGACAAGGTACCAATTTGCACTATTTACGAGAAGGACCATGAGATTCAAAAATGCCCTTCTTTACCAGGAATAAAAGCAACACTGCAACCAACTGAAGAAGAAGCTGAAGCAGTTTACTTTCTGACACAGAGGAGGCAATGGCAACCACAAGGACAAGGTACGAATTCTAATATGCCATTTAATCATTGGAATAATTATCCTCCTTTTCAATAAAATTACCCGCCCTTAAATCAAATGCAATACCCACCCTTCAACCAAATGAACTTCCCACCCATGCAGCAACCAAACCCTCCCTTTGTGGATCCTACAATATGGAATCCATGGTCTCTACAACAATCTTATTTTGATTAGTGGAACCCAAGCTGGACAGCTCAGCAAATCCCATTTCCAAACCAATTCCCCCAGTATCAGGAATCTCTCTCTTTGCCATCAAACACTCCACCGAATAGCCAGACAATGAGACCCTAGCTGCCTATACAACCGAACCCCAACCTTAATAATAACAAAGTTGTGCAGGTCATTGATATTCAAAACGAGCCAATTTCCCTATGTAATGTAATGATATTCATTTGCGGTCTGGGAGAGTAGTCAAACCTATTATTGATGATATTACTTCTTCTGACTCTGAAAAGAGGAGACAGGAAAAGATGAGTCATCCAATAAGAATGCTGGAACTGTTGAGTCACCCTCTAATAAAACTATTGAAACAGCAGAGCCGCCATTCCCTGAACATCTGGCTCTCACCAAGACATGTGAGCCACCTGCTTTTAACCTTCTAGGAGAATTGCAGAATTTGTATGTTAAAATTCCGCTCTTACAAGCACTTAGAGATGTACCAATTTATGCTAGAACTGTTAGAGAAATTTCATTAAGAAACCTGGAAGAAAAGCTAAAGATCCTCTTACAGTTCATGTGATGGGTGATCTAGCTGCTTTAATGATAGGAAAAACCCCTCCTGTGAAATATGGTGACCCTGGTCATCCTACAGTTACAGTACATGTTGGAAAAACTTTTGTTTCCAGAGTTCTGGTAGATTTAGGTGTTGTTATAAACATTATGACCCTTGAAAATGCACAGTTATTACAGTTAAAGAATGTAATTAGAGAGACTCCAACCATTCTAGAACTAGCTGACCTTTCCACAATCAAACCAGAAGGGGTTATTGAAGACCTGATAATTTCAGTCGAATATTGGAACTACCCAGCTGATTTTGTTGTATTACAGACTAAACCAAAGTTGGGGGGACATCCATTGATTTTACGGAGACCTTGGCTGGCTACAGGAGATGCCTTCATCAGCTGTAGATCAGGTTCAATGACAATTTCTAATGGATGTGAAACTAAGTAGCTCACTCTTTACCCTCATGCTACACCTATGATTAACAATGATAACTCTGTATGGTTAGACTATGAGGATGATGATACCCAACCCATTTTGACTATTGGACAAGCCTTAACTTTTAAAGATACAACCGAGGATGAACTAATTAGTAATTTTATTTCCAAACCTTCTTCGGTTAACTCTGAAACACATGATCAATTGACTGCAATCTTGGAACTTGAATCATAGAAAAACCTTAAAACTAAAAATTTATCTCAAACATCAACTGATATCTCCTCCAAGAGCATAACAGTAGAAATCAAGCCTGACAAAACATTGAATATAAACCCTAACTTAACAGATGCTGAAACACAACAGTTAATGAAGTTACTTCGTGAAAATAAGGAAGCATTCACATGGGACTACACAGATATGAAGGGAATCTCTCCTGAATTATGTACTCATCATATTTATATCAAAGAGGGGTCTCACCCAGTCTGTCAACCCCAGCGACGAATGAATCCCAATCTAAGGGAAATTGTTAAAGAAGAACTTCAAAAATTGCTTAATCCAGAATTTATATACCCTATATATGATAGTGAATGGGTTTATCCATTAGTGATTGTACCTAAGAAAAACGGGAAATGGAGAGTGTATGTGGATTATAGAGCTCTAAATAAAGCCACTCAGAAAGATCATTTCCCCTTACCATTTATTGATCAGGTGCTAGACAGTTTGTCAGGAAAGAGATTCTTTTCCTTTTTAGATGGTTTTAGTGGATATAACCAGATCAAGATTGCACCCGAATACCAAGACAAGACCACTTTTACTAGTCCATGGGGAACTTTTGCCTATAGAGTTCTTCCATTTGGGCTATGTAATGCTCCAGCAACATTTCAAAGAGCAGTGATAGGAATTTCCTTTGATATGCTTAATGACTCTTTGGAGATATTTATGGATGAATTTACTCCTTATGTTGTGACTTTTGAAGATGCATTACAAAACCTTGAGAAAGTACTTAAACGATGTATAGAAGCCCATCTTGCCTTAAGTACTGAAAAATGTCATATGATGATGAATCAAGGAATTGTATTGGGACACTTCATCTCATTCCTAGGAATTCAAGTTGATCCAGCTATGGTGCAGGTAATTCAGACTCTTCATATCCCTAAAACACAAACTGATGTAAGAAGTTTTTTAGGACATGCTGGATATTATAGAAGATTTATCAAGGATTTTTCTAAAATAGCTTCTCCTTTGTTTGTGTTACTTATGAAAAATGTTGAATTCAAGTGGACTAATGGTTGTCAAAAAGCATTTAATGAACTTAAGCATCAGTTGTCTACAACTCCTATTTTAAGAGGACCTGATTGGGCACTGCCCTTTCATATATTCTCTGATGCTTCAGATATTGCAATTGGAGCTGTCTTGGGTCAAGAAGAAAACAATCTTCCTTATGCTATCTATTTTATTAGTAAAAATATGACCCCTGCTGAACTTAATTACGCAGTTACCGAAAAGGAATTTTTAGCAGTCATTTATGCTATTAATAAGTTTTGACATTATATTACCGGTTACCCTACTTTTGTTCATACTGATCACTCGGCCATTAAGTATTTAATGAATAAATCAGTCACAAATGCTTGAGTTACCAGATGGTTATTATTACTACAAGAATTTGATATTACAATTGTAGATCGACCAGGTAAAGAAAATGTAGTTGCTGATTTCCTTTCTTGGATAAAAACTCATGAGAACACTCCAGTAGATGATTCATTTCCTGATGAATATTTATTTGCAGTATCTGCTCACTCACCTTCGTATGCAGACATTGCCAATTATTTAGTTGTAGGGAAGCTACCATCACACCTGTCACACAGAGAGAAAATAAAAATCATTCAACAAAGTGCTCGGTACAGCTGGATAAGTGGGTGTCTTTTTCACACAGGACTTGATCAGGAAATTCGGAGATGCATTAGAGAAGATGAGGCTTATGATATATTGAAGGCTTGTCATGATGGCCCTTGTGGAGGGAATTTTGCTGATAAAAGAACAGCACATAAGGTTTTTAGAATGGGTTATTATTGGCCCTCACTTTTCAAGGATGCAAAGAAGTATGTTAGGGCCTGTGATAGCTGTCAGAGAATGGGACAACCTAATCACAAGGTTGAAATGCCACTGAACCCCCAGGTAATACTTGAACCCTTTGAAAGATGGGCTCTAGATTTCATAGGTCCCATCAACCCTCCATCCAATCAAAGAGTTTATATACTGGTTTGCACAGATTATATGACTAAATGGGTGGAAGTTAAGGCACTCATTAGAGCTAATGAAGAATCTGTTTTAACCTTTCTATTTGAAGAAATCTTTGTTAGGTTTGGATTGCCTAGAGAGCTAGTCACGGATGGAGGACCTCCTTTCAACTCTCATGGCTTTAAAGATACACTTTAGAGATATCATATTAATCATAAAATGACTACGCCTTATCACCCCCAAGCCAATGGGTAGGTGGAAAGTACGAATAAAGTCATAGAAGCCATTTTAATAAAAACGGTAAAGGAGAATAGAAGGGATTGGTTTCAAAGGTTGCCTGAAGAATTATGGCTTATAGAGCTACTTGGAGGAACACTACAGGTTTTTCACCTTATGAATTAGTTTATGGTAAAAAGTGTTGTTTTTCCTATGGAATTTGAAATTAAAACCTTAAGAACTGCTTTAGTTGTTAACCTTGACTTGACTGATGCATAGACAGCTAGGTCACAGTAGCTTTAGGAATTGGATGAAAAAAGGTTGGATGCCATCCATCAAACAACTATGATACAACAGCAAAGAACCAGGTGGCATGATAAAAATGTTAAGCATAAGCAGTTCCAAAAAGGTAATTGGGCTCTATTGTATGACTCCCGTTTTGAAAAATTTTAAGGAAAATTAAGAACAAGGTGGCTAGGACCTTATGAAGTAGATACTGTTTTCCCAAATGGAATAGTCAGGCTCCTAACAATTGATGATTCTAGAACACCATTGTTAGTGAATGGGTATCGGCTCCGTTTGTATCAAAAACCTATTTCTAAAGAGTATTTCAAAGCCACTTGCATGACAAATATACATTGTCTTTTTGGGGGAGTCTGCTAT
>APFE030927613.1:0-13286 GCA_000404065.3 Pinus taeda | reverse complement strand
TCTAACCCCCCGGTTCACTACGTCGGTTAGTCGTGGAAAGAATATAACACAACCCAACAGTTATGTCAGTCTTAAGCTTTAAAATTAAAGATTCAATGTTCATGCTTTACACTTAAGGGTGCATAGTGCAAGATTGCATGATGTTAATGTTGACATATATAAGCTTTGTCTAACACATCCAAAGACCCATTGTTGGAAAGTTTGTGCTTCTCTTGGAGTATGAACACTATGAGGCAAGTCTCATCTTGGGGTCTTAGTATTATGGAAACCACATAGCTTGATGATTATATTTGCATTCTTTTATCTCTTACCATCCTATTTGGAATTACTCATATATCAGATATTAAAGTTAATTATATTTATATTTATGGATGGATATGTGTAAGTTTTTAATTCACCAATTATATTGATGATATTTAAAAGTTAAGTAAATTTCATTAGTGACAAGCAAATTTTAGAATGATCAATATTTAATGGTTAAATAAGCAAAATATGAATCAATTCCCATGAAAGTTAACACCAGATTCCAATTACTCGATATAACTCTTGGATCACAATTTAGATATCTAAAATGTTATTTTAATTTATGAGGTTGATTCATTTTTCAACTCATTGATTCTCTTGTTATCGCCATCACCTTGGCCTTAGCCCTTGTCATTGCCACCGCCCTCTTCAACTCGAAAAGAAAGCCCTTCAATAACAATATAGATCCATAAACTGCCGTGGAAATTCCATTGGACAGTTCGTCATAACAGATCTAATAATATGAAATTTAAAATATGAAATTCTACACTATTATAGTTTTATTAGATTTCTGGATCTGTAGATTTACTATAAATAGTGCATGCATGTGAATAAAAAGAGTGCATGAGAAAAACAAAATAAAAGATCAAACACACATTTGACACAAGATATGCTCCGAGAAACCTTTTCAGGAGAAAAACCCAGTTGAAAGGTGAGTCTGCTTCACTCTCTTTCTCTGAATGGAAATATGGCTGCACTTATAAAGAAGTATGGCATGTGGCCCGTGGGATGCTACAATGCACAAATCCTCTGTGTGTTCTCTACCTCGTATCCCTCTTGGCTATTTTTTCTCAACTATGGAACAAATGCACTCGAAAACATGTAATCATTTTTCCTCCTAGTGACTTGGTTATAACACAACCCGATAGCCTACTATTAGTTATGTTTGACTAACTCAAAACTTACCCAAAATTACAATCTAAACTATTTTAGAGTCTTCTACATCATAATCACATGGCTAGCCCCTTTTACATGAATAATGGGGACTAATGTGGCATCCTCTCGAATTATGGTGATGAAAACAGGAAGGTCAACTTCAAAGTGGCATAACTTTCACATACGAACTCTAATTGATGTGATTCTTGCATCATTGAAAACTAACACATTATTAGTTTATAATGATCATAGTTTATAACTATTAAGAATACATTGGTGCCTTTGGTGAAATAAAATAAAACCAATATACATTGTAGTTTATAATTGTCAAGAATATAGTGGTGATTTTCTAAATATTTCAATTTGGTGAAAGAAAGGGCAATCAATTATTTGATAATGTTGGGGCAAGTTTTCAATCAATCCTAATTTCATGGTCGCTTACTTTCAAATTATAGCATTGAGTCTCCATGATTCAACTATAAAATGATGGGGGCCGGGAATTTCATGTCATTATCAAGCCTCTTTGTCATTGACCGGTTGAGATCTTAAGCGAGACTTGAGCTTTGAAAAATATTTCCAATTTGACTATTCACTCCTACTTTCTAGGAGGAGTTCTAACAATATTGATTTTCCCTCCATGAATGTTGCAACAACCCTTTTTGTTGCAACCACTAATTGTAAATATTCCTGTGTAAATTTTTGGGACATATGTAAATTTAAGTGAAAATGAATTGATGGATGGCTAAAGGGATATATGCAAATCCAATGCTCTGAGGGGAAGGTTGCATGGATTCTTAGTAGAGTGTCGTGAGCAGGCCACACCCACCTCATTTATTTCCATTACCTATCACCCTAACCGTAATTCTTTTTGATGAGCTCTGGTATAGAAACAAGAATGTAGCAACTCCTAGGGCTACCAACTTTAGTTTATCATTCTAGTATTCAATCTAGGGGTGAAAGTGCTATATGCATACTAAGATAAGTTCTACTTAAGCTTCTCCGAGGTAGTGAGTCAAACCAAGGTGTACAAAGACCATTTTGTAAAATGAATCTAGATTTTGCAAGAAGTAAAAAAGTTGCATGAAAGGAAATCCAAATCTACTTACAAGAAATGAAAATGTTGCATCAAAGGAAATTCTAATCTACTTGCAAGGAATGAAAATGTTACATAAAAAGAAATTATAATCTGGTTGTAAGGAATGAAATGCTTTGAATAGAAACCCTAACCTACTGTAGAAAATGAATGATAGAGAAATAAACCTAGTCTAGCTACATAAAGTAAATAGCTTGAAATCAATCCTAAATGAGTGCATTCAAAGGAGATTATATTCTAATGACAAAATTGAATAAATGCTTCAAGAAATAACAATGTAAAATATCCCTGTGTTATTAAATTCATGAACTCAATAACTAACCCTAATCACAAAAATCAATTGGAGTGATGGAAAAGAAAGTTCTAAGTGGTCTCTAATCTTCCTCAAGCTTGGTTCCAAGGCTTAGGAGACATTATGAAAGGCTAAGAGGAAAAGAATAAGCTTAAAGGACAATTCTGGTCAAGTTTTGAGGGGTTTTGCGTGGTGCTACATGATGCTACAAGATGATACAAGATTTCACGATATTGCTACGAGATTGGATTCGAGAGAATTCCAAGGGCTAAGGGATATGAAGTCGAGGTTAGGTGGTAGAAGGTGGGAGAAGGATATGAGAGTCTTTTCCAAGCTTAGTACTACTCAAGAGTCCATCTTGCACAAGGAGGGAATTGTATAATAATGACCTCTAACAATTTTGTAATGAATTTTATGTGTGCAAACCGCTTGAAGAAGTTGATAAGAATGAAAGGAGGGCAATGCTGATAGGATCATAAGTGAAAATAGTAGTGCTTTTCCCTACAAGCGAATAGTATTACCTACAGACTACAAAGTTACTCAACTTGCAAAACGTCGAAGTCTAATGAATGCTAGCAAGACTAATTGCGGAAAATCAAACTAGAAAGGAAAGGATGAGCTGAATTTTAATTAAGATCTAACTATTGCATCAAGAGAAGACCTATATTTTTGTGCCTATCAATACAAAGTATATAATCACACTTGCTAAGGGAGATGATTGACAAATCTGCAGAGGCAACTTTTCACTTAAGCAAATATTGCAAAAATAAGAAGTCTACTAAACTAAGTACAAAAAAGAAAATGGATAAAGAAAAATGTACAAGGGAGAGAGACTGGAGTGCTTGGTTTGGGCCTAACCCAAGGGAACTCATCCATTTACAACACACTTAGAGGAAAGGCAAAAAAATGCTTTTCATTAATCTCACAAAGTGCTTAAGTCCATGATATGGAAACCAAAATGACATGTACGAGCTCCTAGCTCTAGCAATCACTATGCTCCTCTAAAAAGTCCAATCCTACTAAGCTCTTGGGCTCCTTTATTTATACAAAATGAGTGAGGGGGAAGCATCCTTGGAAGGAGGGCCACTTCCCTTTGAAATCCCTATAAAAGTGGATCTCCTCTTGTGAGATCCTTGCAACCACTGAGTGTAGTAATTGCCTAAAAGCCAACCTACTTGTTTGGTGAGTTAATGTAGGGAACAAGCCTCTTACATTTCCTGGTCTCGAACATACTTCTACTCAATAAATACTCATTTTCTTGCACATTAATCATGTTAGGCCATAAGATATGATAAATATTCCTTAATCTCCCTAATAAACACATTATAGTCCAAAAATGTGTTATCAAATGCAAAGAGAGAAGTAAATGTATGCTAAAGGATGGTCAAATAAGTCTTGATTTATACCTATTTAGGAGACCCATCATCATCCCCTACTAAAAATGTTGCTCACTCTCTAAACAACTCATCCACTTAAATGCATCTCATCCATAACCCAAGGTGGTGGCCTCCTTGACATTCCAAGGTATCTCAAATAGACTTACATATATAGATTTATACATATATATAAAAGAAAAATTAACATTATATGATTATATTAAAATTTATAAGAAATTTTACCATTATGATGCAGTATATAATTTTTTTTAACTTGTAAGTGTATTTATATGGATATTACGAAAATGTTTTGGTATTCTCTAATTAAATTAGTTGTAGTTTCAGCGAAGTATGATGTAAAATTACTGTATTACGCCTATAGAGCACTACAGGATGGCGGGCATGTTTACCTCCCATGCTAGTCCCGCTGATAGTATGAATGAAGCAAGGGTTTCCAATCTTGCCTAACACTACCACTTTCGAGAGTAATCTAAACCAGGAAACCATGATTGCAAGTACCACGAGCATATCTGGCACTCCTGGATGCTAAAAGGAAAAATTCCACATCTGTTCAAGTAGTTTTGTTTGGTTGGTTTGTTTTTTTTTTATTAATTTATTAATTCAAAAATTTATCAAACAAGAGTAATTTAGTATATCAATTTTTAAAATATTCTATAATGTGGATCAAATTCAAATTAAATTCAGCATTCATTTTCTTAAAAATATCACGCAAAATTTGTCTAGGTTGCTGGAGAATTTTCTTTGCTTCACCCACTCTCGTTTCACAGTCATCACGATAGCAATATATGTTTGTACTGCCCAACCATGACGATCGCGGTATATCTGTTTGCTTCGTTGAAAGTATCACTTTATCGTGTTTATTCATTTTCAAACAACACGTGAATGGTGAGAATAATTTCGACGTTTGATATATTAAATTAACCTCTGAGCTTATCTGGATGGTTGATTCACCGGCGATCAGAAAAACATGTCTGTCTAATTGTCAAATATATTCGGCCAATCAACAACCCAGATAAAAATGCCTAGGCGGCGACGTAAATTTTCCATTTACAACAAAGCCGTCGGAACATATCTGTTCTCCACATCCGATATCGACTCATGTATGTACTGGTACGCCAAACAAATCAAAGTACTAGACTTTTATAGGCTACCTTGCTAATTCCATGCTACCCATGGATTACAGGTTAAATCTTGAAACTATATATATATATATTCCCACAAACTTTTCATCATTAAAATCAAATACAGGATGCAATAATTACGTGTCTTGTAACTTTTGTCACAACAAGACTGAAAATAATTGAGCTGCTAATGGGCAGTAAATACAGGGGCCGCATATGTCTATATTTAAATTTTGGCAGACCAGTTATCTGAAAGAGGGCATATACACCAACCACAGAGTATATTAAATTTTGACAAACTAGTAGTCCAAAAGTGGACATATACTGCAAGACTATATGGTCATGTGCTAAATAATTCTTACCTACTCAAGCCGAGATCCCATCACCGTGGACAACAATTTCCACTCCCCTGAGGTGGGCAGAGGTCAAGATTCTACTTGTATGACATGAAGAATACTTTCAGCGCCTGCCTTGGATTCACGTTTCTCCACAACTCTACAGGCCGCAGCAGGTTCGGTGGAACGAACCCAATTCTCACAGACATGTATATATCGGTGGTGGGAGGCATCGGGGATTTCTTAATGGAAAAGGAATTGCCACCATCTCTACGGATGCGTATGAGGGAGACGTTTGCTTCCAGTCTCTGCTTGAGTATCACACTCTATAAGTGTTATTGATATTATTTGCTTCTACCCCTCGTAGTCTATTTTCTCCTTGGGCTGTACGTTTATATGTTCATTGTAATTGAATGAGCGTTTTCTTCTATGAGAGATATGCATGAAGCTCCCAAACTTGTCCTTCAGTGAAATAATGTCCACCAGGGTAATATGAATCAATCAGGAAATTTTAGAGATCAATTTGGTATGGGATTAAAATATGATTTCAAGTTCATGATATTTTTTTAAGGAATATTTATTGTAGAGGAATAGGAATGAATATATATATATATACACCTTTTAGGGATATTTAAGCAGCTATTGCATTAAGGGTTATATTAGCTTTAATATGGCTGGATGTTTTTTACCTATGTAACTTAAAAAAATAATTTTCACTTCATAAAGTGATCTAACAATACATCATCATTATCTATTCTACACAGTAGATTTAGATAAATTTTTTTAATTAAATATACTCATTATTATTTATAACATATTGTATATTAGGATTAAATTAGAGTAAAGAGAATAGCAATATTTTTCCAAACTACTTCAAACTACATTTATTTTAATATCAATTCTAAATAATTATACCATCTTAACCTATATTCATCGTAACTATGGTTTGAAGCTCCTGTAAACTAAGGATCAAGGATGGCAAGCCTAAAAATCCATTTATATTCTAATTTCAGTTCGGTCTACAATAATGTCATCGTAGTTAGAAACTTGAACCACATTTTGTCATTCAACCAATAGAGTATTTTACTCAATAGCATGAAATAAATCCTTGTAATACTTATTTTGTAATATCCCAAACAATGAAATAATCAAATGATCTTGTACATCTAGGTGTTCTAATTAAAAATAATTGTAATCAAAACACTACTATGCACAATAGAAGCATTGATACCAGGATCCCATACAATCCAGTGTGCTATTCCATACCTCCATGCTACATGATCCTGAATGGATTACCTGGATCCCAAACGATCCTCCAACCAATCCTTCCCTCGATAGATTCATTTGGATCCCAAACAATCCTTTCAACCCAATCTTCCAAAGGTCATGCTGCCCCTATCTTTTAGTTCTAGACCTCTTATGAAAAATATATCTTCTATCAACTCTTCCTGAGCATCTCATGCCAAATCCTCCACATAAGGTAGGATCTATTCCTCTTTTTGATTTAGCATGAAAGGCTCATAGAGTTTCAAATTCTCTACATTCACAAGCGAGTAAATGCGGATATATGGTAGCAAACTAAGCTGATAGGCATTATCACCTACCTTTTCTAGTATCTCGAAGGGACCACACATCATAGCCTTGATTTTCTTACCAAGCCCTTGTAGCCTCTCCTTGTTCAACTATAGCCATACTTTGTCTCCCATCTTGAATGATTTCTTTGTTATATGATGATCATGCATGGCCTTATATTTCTCCCTTGACTTTTGCAGTATCTCTTGTATCTATACATGGATGTGCCTGATCTTTTCTGCAAATTTTTCAACCCTCAAGGCATCTCCTGTAAGATTCCCTCACTCCTCCTTGCTGCCCATTTGCAATGTCCAAAGGTGAAGGCAAAAAATATCCAAAACATGTTTTAAATGGGGAATTTCCTATAGAAGTGTGGACTGACACGTTGTAAGAATGTTGTATATATACCACATTTTCATCACAGGTCTTAAGATGCTTCTAGTTGTATCCCCTCAGAAGTTGCATAAAAGTCCTGTTAACTAATTTTTTCTTCCCATATGTTTGTTGATGGAATGTTGTGGATCTCTTCAACTTCGTGTCCATTGTCTCCCACAATGTAGTCTAAAATGCGCTTAAAAATCACATATCCTTGTTTGCAAAAATGCTCCTTACTATGCCAAAGTGCACCCATACACGTCCAAAGAACAAATTTGCTGCTTCTTTCCCTGATGGTCTTTTTACAGGGAATTAGAACACACATATCGATGAACCTGTCAACTACCACGGATAGGTAGTCATGTTTGTGAACTACCACGGATAGGTAGTCATGTCCCTTCTTGGTCGTTGGTAAACCTCCCATAAAGTCCATGGAAATACTTCCCCAAGGACGAGTGGGTACAAGTAAGGGATGATATAGGCCTTGTTTTCTATTGCTAGACTTGCCGATATAAAAAAGCATGCATCCTCTTATGAACCTAGCTACTTTATCTTGCATCTTGGGCTGATACATATACCTCTGTAAGTTGGCCACGATCTTTCCTTCCTTAGAAGCATCAAGTTGCTCCTTCTGGTTCGATCCACTTGACTGCGCTCTCTTCAAGTCTATGTTCTTTAGGTACTGTGCTTGTGCACAAGCCTCTTCCACTGAATTGGGCTTGAACAATGTCAATTTCTACCACAAATGGTACCGTAGACCCCCCAAATACTTGATAAGTACATCTGGGTTCTTTGGGGAGATACCTAACATTATTTCAATCTTTCTGAACCCTATCGTGTACTCCTATACACTTTGCTTTGACTTTTTCCTGAAGTGTGCCAGAGGATCCATTGGTCTTTTGTGTACACAATAGGGTAAAACTGTGATTTAATGAGTGTTTTGAAGTCCTCCCACTTAGTCATTGGAGGTTCCCTCCAATCTCAGGGTCTTCATGTGGCTCCCCCACCACGTCAGGACATGGCGCTTTAACTTTAGTTGTGCAAATGAAATTTTCTATTCTTCCTCAATTTGATGGACACTGATATATAATTCCAGTAGCTGCAACCAGTGATTCAAATTTAGAGGGTCGATTTCACCTTTGTATGGAATGATATAAACCCTTTCTTTCATTTAAAGTAGGGGCAGTTATTGATTCACGACACTTGAACTGGGTTTATCTTTTCTTGGTCGTTTCTTTGGCTGGTACTTTGTTTCTTCTCAATCTCCTAATCCCCCTTCTGATTTTCCCTTTGCATCTTCAAATATCCCAAACTTATTTCTTAGGGTCGTCATGAAAAAATTTACATTATGATTTATATCAGCAACATGTTGTTCCAACCACGAAAATCTTTCCTCTGTAGGATCATGAGGGTTATTCACAAATTTGTCATCCATGATTAGGATTTTACAACTTTTTGCCTAGCCGATACATATCCCATTCAAATATCCACAATACACCCAAAAAATCTTGCTTTGATATCAATATGATCCATAAAATGTTGTGGATATTTCACTGGACAATTCATCACATATCATATAATATTATATTTGAAATATGAAATTCTACACTTACAATTTTATTAGATTTATGGAACTGTAGATTTACTGTTAATAGTGCATGCATGTGAATGAAATTTATGCAAAAAAATAGAGAACAAAAAAATAAAAGCTCACACACACATTTGACACGGGAAATGCTCTGGGAATCCCTTTCGGGAGCAAAATCCAACTAGAAGGTGAGGCTGCTATACTCTCTTTCTCTGAATGGAAATATGGATGCGAGTACAAAGAAGTATGGCCTATGGCCCGTGAGCTTCTATAGTGCATAAGTCCTATCCATGTTCTCTACCTCTTATCCCCCATGATTATTTTTTCTCAGCTATGGAACAAATGAAATTGAAAGAATGGAATCCCTTTCCTCCTAGTGGTGCGATCATAACACAACCTGATAGCCTACTAGTGGTTAGGTTTGACTAATTCAACTCTTAACTAGAGTTACACTATAGACTCTTCTAGACTCTTCCTAGAGTCTTCTACATCATAATCATGTGGCTAACCCCTTTTCCATTAATGGGGGATGACGTGGCCTCCTCTCAAATTATGGTGGTAAAAATAGGAAGGTCAACTTCTAAGTGGCATAACTTCCGCATACAAATTCCTATTGATGCGAGTATTTTGCCATTGGAAAGGTATCTGTGTGTAGAATAAGTAACAAAAGGTGTGGTGCTAAAACAACAAGTTTTTACCCCAAAAAATTTCATTTGATGCCTCAAAATGTTCCTGAAGGGTTTGAAACCTTGTTTTGCCAAACTAGGTCCTGCCAGTAAAAATGGTCCCGTGAGTTGATTCCTCCACTTTTTCCACTTTGAAAGTGTCAAGATGGCTGAAAAATAATATAATGATTCAATCCAAATCAACTTTCACATAGTTTATAACTAACACATTATTAGTTTATAATGATCATAGTTTATAACTATTAAGAATACATTGGTGCCTTTGGTGAAATAAAACAAAACCAATATACATTGTAGTTTATAAATGTCAAAAATATAGTGGTGATTTTCTAAATATTTCAATTTGGTGAAAGAAAGGGCAACCAATTATTTGATAATGTTGGGGTAAGTTTGCAATCAATCCTAATTTCATGGTTGCTTGCATTGAGTCTCCATGATTCAACAATAAAATGACGGGGCCCAAGAATTTCATGTCATTATCAAGCCTATTTGTCATTGACCGATTGAGATCTTAAGCGAGACTTGAGCTTTGAAAAATATTTCCAATTTGACTATTCACTCCTACTTTCTAGGAGGAGTTCTAACAGTATTGATTTTCCCTCCATGAATGTTGTAACAACCCTTTTTGTTGCGACCACTAATTGTAAATATTCTTGTGTAAATTTTTGGGACATATGTAAATTTAAGTGAAAATGAATTGATGGATGGCTAAAGGGATATATGCAGATCCAATGCTCTGAGGGGAAGGTTGCATGGATTGTTAGTGGAGTGCCATGAGCAGGTCACACCCGCCTCATTTATTTCCATTACCTATCACCCTAACCGCAGTTCTTCTTGATGAGCTCTGGTATAGAAATAAGAATAGTGCAACTCCTAGGGCTACCAACTTTAATTTATCAATCTAGTATTCATACAAACTTAAGGGGTGAAAGTGCTATATGCACACTAAGATAAGTTCTACTTAAGCTACTCTAAGGTAGTGAGTCAAACCAAGGAGTACAAATACCATTTTGTAAAATGAATCTAGATTTTGCAAGAAGTAAAAATGTTGCGTAAAAGGAAATCCAAATCTACTTACAAGGAATGAAAATGTTGCATCAAAGGAAATTCTAATCTACTTGCAAGGAACGAAAATGTTACATAAAAAGAAATTATAATCTAGTTGTATGGAATGAAATGCTTTGAATAGAAACCCTAACCTACTTAGAAAATTAATGATAGAGAAATAAACCTAGTCTAGTTGCATAAAGTAAATAGCTTGAAATCAGTCATAAATGACTGCATTCAAAGGAGATTCTATTCTAATGACAAAATTCAATAAATGCTTCAAGAAATAACAATGTAAAATATCCCCGTGCTATTAAATTCATGAACTCAATAACTAACCCTAATAACAAAAACCAATTGGATTGATGGAAAAGAAAGTTTTAAGTGGTCTCTGATCTTCCTCAAGCTTTGTTCCAAGGCTTAGGAGACATTGTGAAGGGCTAAGAGGGAAAAAAATAAGCTTAAAGGACAATTTTGGTTACGTTTTGAGGGGTTTTGTATGGTGCTACGTGATGCTACAAGATGTTAGAAGATTTCCTTGTATTTCTACAGGATTGGATCCGAGAGAATTCCAAGGGCTAAGTGATATTCAGTCGAGGTTAGGTGGTAGAAGGTGGGAGAAGGATATGAGAGTCTTTTCCAAGCTTAGTACTACTCAAAAGCCCATCTTGCACAAGGATGGAATTATATAATAATGACCTCTAACAATTTTGTAATGAATTTTATGTGTGCAAACCGCTTGAAGAAGTTGATGAGAATGAAAGGAGGGTGATGATGATAGGATCATAAGTGAAAATGGTAGTGTTTTTCCCTACAAGAAAATAGTATTACCTGTAGACTACAAGGTTACTCAACTTGCAAAACATCGAAGTCTAATGAATGCCAACAAGACTAATTATGGAAAATCAAACTAGAAAGGAAAGGATGAGTTAAATTTTAATTAAGACCTAACTATTGCATCAAGAGAAGACTTATATATTTGTGCCTATCAATACAAAGTATATAATCACACTTGCTAAGGGAGATGATTGACAAATCTGTAGAGGCAACTTTTCACATAAGCAAATATTGCAAAAATAAAAAGTCTGCTAAACTAAGTACAAAAAAGAAAATGGATAAAAAGAAATGTACAAGGGAGAGAGACCCGAGTGCTTGGGTTGGGCCCTAACCCAAGGGAACTCATCCATTTACAACACACTTAGAGGAAAGGCAAAAAAATGCTTTTTATTAATCTCACAAAGTTCTTAAGTCCATGATATGGAAACCAAAAATGACATGTACGAGCTCCTAGCTCTAGCGATCACTATGCTCCTCTAAAAAGTCCAATCCTCCTAAGCTTTTGGTTTCCTTTATTTATACAAAATGAGTGAGGGGGAAGCATCCTTGGAAGGAGGGCCACTTCCCTTTGAAATCCCTATAAAGGTGGATGTAGTCTCCTGAGATCCTTACCACCTAGTGTAGTAACTGCCCAAAAGCCAACCTACTTGTTTGGTGAGTTAATGTAGGGTACAAGCCTCCTACATTTCGTAGTAACATACTTCTACCCAATAAATACTCATTTTCTTGCACATTAATCATGTTAGGCCATAGGATATGATAAATATTCCTTAATCTCCCTAATAAACACATTATAGTCCAAAAATGTGTTATCAAATACAAAGAGAGAGGTAAATGTATGCTAAAGGATGGCCAAATAAGTCTTGATTTATACCTATTTAAGAGACCCATCATCATCCCCTACTAAAAATGTTGCTCACTCTCTAAACAACTCATCCACTTAAATTCATCTCATCCATAACCCTGGGTGGTGGCCTCCTTGACATTCCAAGGTATCTCATATAGACTTACATATGTTGATTGATACTCATATATATAAGAAAAATTAACATTATGATTATATTAAAATTTATAAGAAATTTTACCACTATGATGTAGTATATAATTTTTTTTAACTTGTAATTGTATATATATGGATATCACGATAATGTTTTGGTATTCTCTAATTAAATTAGTTGTAGTTTCAGCGAAGTATGATGTAAAATTACTGTATTACGCATATAGAGCACTACAGATGGCGGGCATGTTTTGTTGAGTTTTACAACAACGATTCTATATGCGGAAAAAAGGTACCACAAATCAAGCATTATGCTTTGGTGGTTCAAACATTTCCCTACAGGGATATGTTGATGCAGATATGGCAGGTGATAGAGATAATAGGAGGAGCACTACAGGATATGTATTTACTGTTGGAGGAACAACTATCAGTTGGGTTTCAAAAATCCAAAGTGTTGTTGCACTTTCAACAACAGAAGCAGAGTATGTTGCTGCTACAGAGGCTAGTAAAGAGATGATTTGGTTACAAAGGTTTATGGGTGAATTGGGTAAGGAGCATGATAAGGGCACGTTATACAGTGATAGCCAAAGTGCCATTCATCTTGCAAAGAACTCAACATTTCATTCCAGGACTAAACACATACAGCTAAAGTACCATTTCATACAATCAGTGTTGGAAGATGGACAGTTGAAGCTGGAAAAGATACACACTAGCCAGAATCCTACAGATATGCTAACAAAAGTTGTAACCAGGGAGAAACTGAGAAC
>APFE030927612.1:0-25988 GCA_000404065.3 Pinus taeda | reverse complement strand
AGAGAGAGAGAGGGGGGGGGGAAAGGAAGACGAGGAGATAGATAGATATGGGGGAGAGATAGAGCATGAGATATGTTTAGGGGGTTGAGATAGAGAAACAAATAAGGAGAGATGGAGGGAGGTATAAATATGGATAGCAGGGGGAGAGAGCAAAGAAGAGAAAGTTAGGGAGAGGCGGATAGAGTGAGACAGGGGAGAGAAGGAGGGTAAGAGAGAGAAGGAGAGAGGGAGGGAGATAGACACATAATGGAAGGTGGAGAGAGAGGGAAGATGAGACATGGGAGAGAGGGAGGGTAAGGGAGAGAGGGAGGGAGATAGACACATAATGGAAGGTGGAGAGAGAGGGAAGAAGAAAGAGTCTCACAAAGACAAATGCAGACATAGAATTTAGATCTAGAAACTCATGAATATTTTAGATGTTCAATGTGGTTGTTGATTTATAATCCTATTAGATCACATGCACTATATGCATTGATTTCAGTGTCGATGTTGATTTCTACTCCTATTTGATTGCTTGCATAGGATGTATTGGTTTTAGTGTAGATATTGATTTCTAATCATATTTGATCACTTGCACTAGATGCATTCATTTCAGTTTATATGATTTCTAATCATATTTAATACCTTACACTAGATGCATTGATTCCAGCATAGATGTTGATTTCCACTCATATTTGATTGCTTGCATTATATGCATTGGTTTCAGTGTAGATATTGATTTCTAATTCTATTTGATTACTCACACTAGATACATTGATTTTAGTATAGATGTTGATTTCTAATCCTATTTGATTGTTTGCACTAGATGCATTGATTTTAATGTAGATGTTGATTTATGATTTGATGCAACAAGATGTATGATGCACAATAATTTCAAAGTAATTAGATTAATAGTGTCCATTTATTTTAGTGTAAGCACATCTCTACCTCCTCCATCTATATCTCTATCTCCCATTGTCTCTCCTTCTTTATCTTTGTATCTCAGCCCCTAAACATACACTCTCCCTCTCCATATCTATCTATCTCTCTCTCCCTCCCTCCCTTTCCCCTCCCTCTCTCTCTCTTTCCCTTTTATCTCTCTCTCTAACATGTATCTCTCCATTTCTATATCTCTTCCTCCCCCCATGACTTTGCCTCTCTCTTCATCCCTCTCCTCGACCCCTCACCATCTATATCTCTTAGTGTAAGCACATAAAAATTATTCAACCATAAATACAATACTTGAATTTTCATCCTAAATAAAATCTTTGCTTACCCCAAATTTTTTCTTCTTGAAACTATAAACTATTTATAATTGGGTACATTCTTATTATTCCCATTTTCTATCATTCAACATTGTTAATTACTTTTCATTCAAACGCGATAATAGAAAATAACTACCATTGAAAATTATTTGGGATTTAACACTCCATAAGTCACAATGGTTAAATTTCTAGAAAAATACTATTAATATTAGAGAGAAAGAGAGGAGATACCTTTTTTACTACACTAGCTTGAGTTAAATATTTGAATGGTCTATGATTCCAACTACTATTTTCATATGATCGATATGAGAAAAAGGAAAAACTAATAGGTGCGACAATCGGAACAGGCGAAGAAAATAGTTTCAGATTGATTGCAATGAAGTTTTTTTGTAATTGACTATATTCTTAGTATTCACATTTTCTGTCTATCAAAATTGTTACATTGGCACTTTGCACTCAAAATTTGTATTTCATCTTTTTTCATCATTCAAGTTACTAACAATCTCTCTCATCTCAACAAACAGAGTTAACTAAGCAAATTTTAAATTAAAATGACCAAATTAATCTTAGACATATTTAGCACATTTAAAATGATCAAAATAACTAGATGTTCAACAAATTTTGTATGACTGCACACGACTGAAACCAGCCTAGATCCATCTTAACACCAAATCTATCAAGCACGGACGGGGATCAAATCTCTCGAGGTGAAAACCTTTCCTCCAGTTTTGCACTCAAAAAATAGGTCTCCACCTCGAGAGATTTGATCCCTCCGGCGCTTCATAGATTTGGTGTTAAGATCGATCTAGCTTAGTTATTAATATAATAACTATTATATTATTACTATAAATAATATAATAATAATTATATTTTTATATTTACTATAAATATTATTAATTATTATAACAGTATATATAAATTATTATATTATTATATAATAATATAATATAATTCTTATTATTATTTTTATAAATTTTAATATATTATAATAATAATATAATATAACTATAATATAAATAATTATAATAAAGAATATAGTATAAAATAATAATTATTATTATTAATATTAATTATTATTATTAATATAATAACTATATATATTATTATAATAATATAATGATAATCTAATATTATTAATGATTTGTTTATTATTATAATAATTAAAATAATAATATATATAAATAATAAGGTTTTTACTAATATTATTATAAAGTGGATTGTGCCGAAAAAACTTATTGTTATTATTTATATAGTTATTAATAATTATAAATAGTTGGTGTTTAAAACAATACACATATTACTTGTTAATGTGATAGTATATATGTTTCACATAAGTCTATCAGCATATATCAACCACATTGGTAAATGTGATTGTGCTAATTATTTAAACATTACCTTTTATCTTGAACCTTCAAGATAGAGAAAAACCATAATTATCATGTGACCTCCCAACAGAGGAGAGGGTGGCATTTTCTGGGCATTGAATATTGAAAGCACTTGAAGGGCCATGTTCAGCGACTATGGTAAGGCATCTTATTTTTTTTAAAGTTGTGTCTTTAACATTGAAATAATAAGCCTTCTTCGTCATTATGTTGCCAAAGAAAATGGACCTCCCAAACCACAAACGATAAATAAGGTCATTGTTTAAATATTTTACATTATGGAGTGGTGTTTTTTCATGTGGTTGGAATGTATAAAAAATTATATTATTATTTTTTTAATTTTAAAACATTAAAATTTAAATTGTGTAAAATTTCACACTTTAAGTTTAAAATGTGTGAAAAAAAAAAATCCAAACATAGAATATCTACAATATATATTAAATGATAATGAATGCACCCTTTGAAAATGATAATGAGCGCACTCTTGGATTCTATTTACCACAGGTTAATACCCATAGTTGATTCAATAATATGCTAACCATTGCCACAATATAAACACCATATGGGAGATTATGGATGTTGATGGACACATTCACCGGACTCAAGAAGGGATCAGCAATGCTGCTTTTCAATTCTTCCAAATGGCATATGGCAACAATGATAATATTTTTGTTGAAGATATTGTATGGGGCACTGATCCTTACCCGATTATGTATGATGCTAAGAAAAATGAAGATTTCTTTATGAAAGTCTCTAAAGAATAACTTTTGGGTGTTATCAAGTCATTTAAAGGAGACAAAACCCCTGGTCCTGATGGGTGGATGACTGAAATTTTCACACATTTTTTTATGCCCTCAAAGGAGATCTTCTGGACATGATTGAGGAATCCAAGACCTTAGGTTTCATCCATCACCATATCACTTCCACATATATCCCCCTCATTCCTAAAAACAACTCTACAAAGGGCTTCTCTGACTATAGGCCTATTTCTTTGTGCAACGTCATCTACAAAATCATATCAATGACTATTGTTGGCCGCATGCGTAGAACATTCTCTGACTACATCACCCCTGAACAACATGGATTTCTCCCAAATAGAATCATCCATGATGCTGTGGAAAATGCACAAGAAGGAATGCACTTGATTCACACCAGGCATCTTGATGCTGCTATTAAACACATTGATCTTCAATAGGCATATGACTACCTGGATTGGGGTTTTCTCCAATTTTTTCTTATCAAGATTGGATTGCAATCTAGATGCACTACCTGGATTATGGCTTATGTGGATAATGTCAACTATGTTGTCATCATTAATGGGTATCCAAGAAAGTTCTTCCAATTTGGCAGGGGTGTCCGACAGGGATGTTCACTATCCACTCTTTTATTCATCCTTGTTATGGATTGTCTAATCTTTCATATTAAAAAAGCAGTCCTGGAGGACCAATTTCAGCCACTAAAGATGGGAAATAACATCACCATTTCGCATAACCTCTCTGTTGATGAAATTATCATCATGGGTATACTCTTTCATTTTTCTTGGTTATGTCTCTTTCACATTTTCAATAGATTTTCTAATGCATTTGGTTTACACATGAATGCTAATAAATTTGTTCTATATCATGGAGAATCTGACTTGGAGATTGTTGCATATATCAAAGGTTTATTTGGTATTGAGGCAATGCCAATTCAAAATGGTTTGAAATATCTTGGTTATCGTATCAAACTCTCTTGCTACAGAATTGTTGATTGGAAATGGCTTGGTGATCGATTCTTCAAAAAGATCTCTGGGTGGGAGTTTAGATGCCTGTCTTTAGGGGGGTGAGTTATCCTCACCCAAGCCGTTTTGTCATAAATGGGGGTCTATTGGGCTCATCTCTTCCATATCCTTTCATCCATCATTAACAATATAAACCCCCTAATGGCAAACATCATCTAGGGGGGAAGTCAATATGGGAAAAAATACCATTTGACCAAATTATCCAACATCACTTTTCCTAAGGGTATATGGATGGGCAATCATGGACATTTGTCGTTTCAGCAAAGCACTGCTGGTAAAATCCCTTTAGAGGGGCTTATTTAGAGTTGGAACATGGATCAAGATCATTCAACATAAGTATCTCAAGGATAAAGATTTCAGTTTTTGGTATAGGAATGGCACCATTGGCATCAAACATGTATCGACTATCTGGCTAAGCTTCCTGAAAGTTGAAAATATATTTATCCACCATTTTGCTTGGAAGTTTCAATCGAGTAACCATATTATCATTGGCATTGACTGAATCTTGGGTGGTAGAATGGATTTCACCATCTCTAAGAGGATTATCCAACATCTTAATGGACGTGACATATTTTTCTGGGGTCAATTCATAAATGGCTGGCAAGGACTGCTCCTTATATGGAAAAAAGCCCAAGAATTGAGGTTTTTTGGTCAGAAGGAATGGGAGTGGAATCATACTATATCTACAATTATGCAGCTTAGCATTTTCCACACAGGATCACAGGACAAAAGCATATGGTCAGGAAATATGGCAACTGATAACATCATAGTTGCTAACACATACTCTACTCTTTCTAGCATGGTCACTAGATAGGGGGAGCACCAAATTTTATATGGCTTTTGGGAAACTAAAGCTCCAATTAAAGTTATACTCTTCACATGGCTTGTCTATCATAATAGAAATCTTGTATGGGACAATTTTCAAAAAAGAAATTGGCGTGGTCTTGGGATATGCACTATTTCCAAAAATGATGTTGAGGATTACGACCACATCTTTCTACATTGCCAATATACTACTCAAGTATGGAAAAATATAGCTTCCCTCAGTGGCTTCCCATACATTCACCATAACTGCATCAAGGACTCATTAAAATGGTGGTGTGCACAAAAATCTTCCTGGAGAGCCATTCCCCTTTTCCTCTTCGTGGCCATCTGGAATTGGAGAAATAGGTACATCTTCTAGAACTCTTTGGAATATTTCTTTTTGGTTATTGAAAGGATCACCACTAATCTTTCAATATATTTTTCTGAATACCCATGCACTAATATTAGTCCACATAAGCATATAAATACACAATTAATGTACTCAATGGGGTTTTTCAATGGGGCAACGCAAAGGAACTCCTATGCATGTGGCTTTTGGATAGCTATGACTATTGATTTGTCATATGCAGTCTACTAGAATGGTGGTTGTGGTACCAATAACAAAGCATAAGCATTAGCTCTCTAGGGGATCCTATGGTTTAACAGTTTCCTTGGAAACCCCATTTTTCATATTTATGGAGATTTGAAGATTATTATTGATCATGTCATGGGGAAGGCCTCCATCAATAACCCCATGCTACAAGGGTGGCTGGAAAGGATTGAAATTCTATGGCAACTCCATGGCTGCTCCACAATCCAGCATATTGGAAGGAATGTGAACAAAGAAGTAGACATATTATCCAAGAAAGGCTTACTAGGGTCGATTGGAAAATGGTACTTGGAGATCACTTGGGAACAATACATTCTTGATATAGGTGACTTCCTATTTTCAGATTAAATCACTAGCTTTCCTGTTCACACTCTTTTTTGTAAATTTTGTTGTATATGTATATTATCTTGTTTTTCTGCTGCACATTGACGGAATGTGGCATATAGACAGGATTGTTTATGTTTTGATAGTACAATTTCTTTCAGGTGTATAAGATATGTTGAATATGACATCTCTCAGTTGAATTAGTCATCTTTCCTGGGCTTTTGGTGGTGATTTAGATCACGCCTGATCCTCCTTATGATGTGATTTAGGAAGATCATATACATTCTATTGAATGTTGACTGTATGTAACTGTCATATAGTTTATCTGTTAAGAAGAAGACAAATTTAAGATATTTTTTAGTGTTAAGATCTATCTTTTGATTTCTGAAGATTCTAATGACTTTTCATATTGTCAAATTTTTGGTTTATAAATTTTCGAATCTAATCAAAGTCAAAATCACAACTATGTTTTTCACAGTGGAATCAACATTTAAAAGTTTGAGCATTTGTTCAATTAATAATCAATAATTAGTGTAGATAATGGCATCGCCCTAACAGTGCCTATGGTTAAAAAGTGTGATAACATTAAATCTATAATAGTGAAAAGATTTGACTTTTTAAGACTTAGGTAAATACACCTTAAAGTAGTGATGAACTATATGCTTATATTTAAAGAGATGATATGAAAGCATTATTATATTTAAAGATATTATATGAAATCATTTTATAGCTTATGTATAAAACAATTTGAGGGTTTCATTTCTTATGATGGATAGTTTAGATATCACTTAGTGACTTCTTCTTAGAGTATAAGCTAATCTCGTAGGCCCCAAAAATACTTTAATAATATTTATTATTATTAATTATTATATATAATATATATATATATATATATATAGATATATATATATATATATATATATATATATAATATAATATATATATATATATATAAGTTAAATAAATATAATAATGTTTTAGAAAGCTTGACTTTTGAGATAGATATGGGTAGCGCAAACTGTTAATCTTATAATTGTTTGAAGAACTAAGATGGGGCAACACATACTCATAAAGCTTAATGCATATTGATGGTATACATGACCATATCATTAATGAGATATCATATGGTTAAGTAGAATAAGGAAATGCGAAGGTGGTGGATCTATTGGACATTTCTCAATCTTGAAATTTGTGTGGTAGAGTGTGTTAACAAGGCCTCCCTCATGGTGTATTCCATGCAGAACATTGTTTCTTTTGATTGGCAGTTACCTGCTTCCAGAACATAGAAATGTGATTTTGATTTGGTTGTGGTGCATTTGCACTCATTCGGGAGTGGGCACATACTCCTATTGTCCCACTTGATTCAAGAAGTGCAGGACATGGCGGCACATTTGTACAAAGGTTAACACACATGGATCACCCTCCAACAACTGGACCCTCACTGAGATGCATTGCGCAATTTCAGCCCTCAGTGAACATGTATTGCTCACTAGAATTGTGCATATCTTGAGGTTGTCTCCCAAGCAGCCTGCACTACGCAATCTTGGAATTGACCAAACCGACTGTGACCCAGAATAGTGAAAAACTTTCTTAGTAAGCCATCTCAATCTATTTTTCTCACAAGTGAATCAACCAACCCTCCAGCTGGTCAACCATAGAGTTTGACCGGGCAGTGACCTCGGGACTCACTCGCCCAAAAAATTGCGCAAAAGCTATAGACCTTGCCCACTCTACTAAATAATAAATTGAGCTAGCATGCCAGATAGACACTTTGTGTCTATCCATGTCTCCCTCAGAAAATTACACAGTTTTTCCAACCAGACACCCAGACAGCTAGCCTGCTTCTCACCCAGAAAACTGTACAGTTTTCATGAGCAGTCGCCGATATGTCAAGCATCCTGCTCAGCTCAGAAACTGTGAAGGGATGTCCAACAGGCTAGCCTCCTAGCAACTGTGCATTTTTCACTAGCAGCACTCTTGTAGCCTGCTGCCAGCTCCTTGAGAAATATGCGCTTTTTTCCCAGCAAGTGTCCTGCAACTTGCTGCCACCGCCCCAGAGGAATCGCACATATTTTTCTTCCAAGCCCCTGTACTTCCTACTTTTCTTCCCACAAAAAATTGCACATATTTGCCCCCCAACTGGGCCAGATCTCGAGGACAATCATTGTTGATCTGAATTGTCCATCTCAATCTCCCACTAACTTCTGTGCAATTTTCAATGGCAGTATTCAAAGACCGAATCCCATCTTGAAATCTCCCTTGCATAGTTTCATGGCCTTTTCCTTTCTCTTAGTCCCTCATATCCTTAACAAAATGACAATGCATCATGGTAGACTAGGAGGTTTATGGATTTGATGTCATATTGTTAGGATTGATTGCAGATACAGGTACATAGACAAGACATGATGGAAAGACAGACGGGATGAACAAGGACAGCACATGCAAGGAGATTTGTTCGCGAACAGCTGAATGAACGATGCATGTGAGGAGATTTTCTTGAGAATGGATGATGCATGTGAGGATATTTTTTTATGAACTGACAATGCATGTAAGGATATTTTTTCACAAATGAACAAACACATGAAGCATGTGAAAGTACAAGTGAAGGAGTGACTTGCACATGCAACATCAAGCAAACACCAACACTGTCAAAGACTCCACACACCTTTCCATGCAAAGGTAAAGTTATGATACACCAAGAGCACATCCATCACTTAGCAGCACTGCAGCTGAACATGGACACCACCATAAACATGAACATACCAGCACTATCGTGTCAAGCCGTGGCATGAGTAATCTTGACCACATCACTATTGTGGGCCATATTGTTGTAAATAAATGTAATGTAACGTGAAATTCCAAGAGACCCACATGTCATAGGAAGAGTCATGTAAAGCTGAAGATTCAAATAGTCAAATAGTCATGAGGGAAGTTGAATAGTCACAAGGGCCAGTTCTACCCTTGTCTATAAATACCCCCTCATTTGTACATGTAATGGACTTTTTCACCTTGGATCCTCCCACATAGCCCTAAGAGTCTGTAATCTTTTCTTTGAGGAGTGAGTAGTGGCTTCAACACCCCTCTCATGGGATTAGTGATGTATGGTGTACCGATGTGTCTTAGAACTTTCGCTTAATTCAGAAGCCTGATAACATGCCAACACGTTTTCACACATGTATTGTAATTTATTCTAAGACTGATCTTAGAACACTTGTAATGCGTGTTGCTTTATCATATGTTAAAGCAATTGAATTATTTCGATTTTTTTAATGCATATGTTTATGAAAATGTGTTGTATAAGTTGTTAGCATTGTGTTGCCCACATGGGATGCCTTACCGAACATCAGACAAAACCTTTCACATAAAATTTTTATAACGAGCATCGCACTCACACAAACTACTTCGTTGAGTGTTGCACGTGTTATCTCCTCTTATATGTTGTGATTGTTGCATCATTGTGGACTACTCCTCCGGAAGCTGCGCATGTCCTATTGTGTTGTGTGTTTGTGAGAGAGTTGGGATTGTTCCCTTCCAACTAGAGACTCACATCCATCCCCTCCCTCTGTGGTGAAAGAACCTTGACACAAGTAACATTAAGCGCTCACCAAGCACACGAACCTCGGTGTTTGAAGACGAAGCACACCATCTCACGTGCCGACAAGAAAGAGCTAAGGGATATCTTTAAGATAATGGTAATTGGGCCATCATACCAAATGAGACTCCTACACCAAACAGTGTGAGGTCTAGTTGGGCCTTCATACTGGGAAGATCCCCTGAATGTTGGTGGGTCCAGCATCGTCAACACATCCCAAATACTTCAACTTAATTTTTCTCTCTTTATACGTAAAGAATTTGAATATTATTGTGAAAAAAGTTGATACAATTAACACACAACATTTAACAAGTGTAATATGCAGCATTGTTTCTTAGTACTTTCCTATTATGTGTAATTGATAGAAAAACTTATTGTAACTAGGACAAAAATAATACTACTACTATGAAAAAAAATGTTTATATTTATAGTGATTTTTTAACCTACTTCTTTTTAATTATATTACTATTTTCTTACACTAACTTGGATTTGTATCTCAAACATATCATAAAACATGCTTCCTCATGGAAGTTAGTGACATTATAACTCCTAATTACTATAGTATGTTAGTTGTCGTATAACATAGGATTTAGACTATGTATCTTTGTGATCACCAAAAACAATATCTTAAATTTGTGTCTCAAGTATATCACAAACAATGATCAGCCATGGAAGTTAGTGTCATTTAAAAATCCCAGTTAGTACGTTATGTTAGATGTAAAAAAATAGTAATATACTTTTAAAAAGTAGGTTAAAAAATCACTATAAATATAGAATTTTTTTTGCATAGCAGTATTATTATTATTATCCTAGTTACAATAAGTTTTTCTATCAATTATGCATAATAGGTAGGTACTACACAACAAAGTTGCATATTACACTCGTTAAATGTTGTGTGTTAATTGTATCAATTTTTTTATAATAATATTCAAATGAGTTATGTATAAAGAGAGAAAAATTAAGTTGAAGTATTTGAGACGATAATTGAAATATTCTTTTATTTAAAAGCGAAAAAGGTTCGAGACAATTTAAAATTGTTTCAATGTAATATTCCATTTTGAAAATTATAAAATTATCAAAATTGCTAGAATCACTTTTAGCATAGATAATTAACTCATCCAAATTATAATGTAGCACTATTGAAACTTTTTAATATAGAAAATAATTTTATATTTTATGCTTTAAATATTTAATTGCACTATGTTTATTAGAATATGTGAATCTTAGTTGATATATTTTAATAAATATAGTGCTTTTAAAAAAATATTAAAGGATAAAGTACAAATTATTCTCTATAATGAAAAAGTTTCCAATAATTACTACATTAAATTTTGGATGAATTAATTATCTAGACAAAAGCAGAATTTTATAATCTTAAATAAATCTTTCAAAATGAAATGATTGCATTGAAGGCAATTCCTAAAGTGGTCTAACCAAATTTTTACTAAATAGTCCCAAGTTTTTCCCTTTGTTTATTAATATTTACATTGTATTTTTAAATATTAAGTTAATTATATGTTAATTAACTTTAACTAGTGATTGTTTTTGCGTGTCATGTTCACCTAAAATTCCACTTTTAAATAGTCTCAATTTTTCCAATAGTCTCAATTTTTTCCCTTTTATATTACGTGATTATTTATTTTTAATATTAGTTAATTTACTTAATTAACTTTACCTAGTATATGTTTTTGCGTGTCATGTTCACCTAAAATTCCACTTTTAAATAGTCTCAATTTTTCCAATAGTCTCAATTTTTTCCCTTTTATATTACGTGATTATTTATTTTTAATATTAGTTAATTTACTTAATTAACTTTACCTAGTATATGCTTTTGCATGTCATGTTCATGTAAAATTCCACCCAAAACATTTACATATTAAATACCATATACCATTTTAAAATCACCATGTAGCATTTAAACAATGGGTTGTCTAAATGTGTCACGCATTTTATATAATTTATTTAAATGCATTAGATTTAAGACACTAATTATATATCTTAGTTGTTCACTTTAATAAAGGTGCACTTTTTAAGCGTAGATAGTATGGATATGCTAGATTATAGTGAAATCCCTAAAAATAAGAAGGGTCGAAGTAAGATAAGCCAACCCTCGGCATCCCGCTGTGAGAACCTAATGGGTTGGTTGCAGGAGGTGATTCCCGGGGGAAAGGAAAAAGATAGTAGGGAATGCAATGTTAGGGAAGCAGCAGAAAACCAAAACAATAACCCTTTGGTAGGAGCAGAAGAGAAGAGGGGTAGTGGGGACCTGAAGATTAAGGCCATGACCCAATATCTAACCCAAATGACAGAGGCTTAATCCATATGTTATATTGTGAGAATGGAGAGGAGAGCCAGACTCAAAATAACAAAGGGGTTTGCAGTAGAAGAAGAAGAGCCACCAAAAAGGAACTGGTAAGCGAAGAAGGCAATAGGAATTTTAAAAAGTTGACACCTGCAATTGATGACTATGTACAGGAGAGGAAAGGAAAAAGAATGGCGCGCACGGGTCATGGATGAGGACGAGGTGGGAGAGGCCGCCCTAGGCAAGGCAACCCAGAAGATAGGCAAACAGATGACCAGGGTAATCGACGCAGAGGGAGAAGGACCACCCATTCAGTGGTTCAGGAAGCAGCACAAGCCTTTCAAGAAGGAATGAATGAGGATATCAAAAGGATAATTCAAAATTTAGAGTCCAATGTTCTGGAAGAATAGTAAGCGTTTGAGACAGAAGAATGGGCAGAGATGATCAGGGACCTAGGAAATACGAGAGGTAAGCTGACCTTGTACAGGAAGTCCCTGCACATCTACTGGGTTCTCAAATGCCTCCTGGAGAAAGCTATGGAACAGGTTGCAAAAGAAATGGCATAAATCGCCAATGGGGTGCCCAACTTACAAAAGGAGATGAAAAACTTTCAGACCATAATGACTAGGCAAAATGTCAAACTAGAGGAGATGTCTTAGGTTCTGTCTCGGTCTGCGAGCATCCACACCACTCAGGAGGGACGAATGGAAATCCCAATGGATATTGACCAGAACAATGGAACTAGTAAGAAATGAGGCCCATGAGGCTCTATTGTAGTGCTCTAAATTTTCCTTTTTATTGTTTTCATGCAAATCAGTAGCTTAATAGGCAGGTTCTGGTGTTTAGTGCACATAGCCGTTATGGAGAGACTTGTAAAATTTTGCTTTTGGAACACTTATAGTAAACTAAGGTGGCCAACAGACTTGGTTTCCCTACAGGGCAGGTTGAGGCCACCAAAACAGTGTATTTGGTCTTCATGTTTAATATAAATAGAATAGAATGGCACCATCTTTACCTACAAAAAAAGAAGGTGCACTTTTTAAGGTTGGGGTTTAAATTAAAAAGGAGATATTATACCATCGTAATTAATTGTTGTCGTTCAGTGCTAGTATCTTACTCAACCATTCCGACTAGAATCCTACTCAGCCTATTATGATTCCAAGTCATTCCACACCCTAAGCCCCCTACCCTAAGGTTTTGTGGCCCCCTCCCTTGTGAGATGATTGTTAATATGTTAAGCTTTATAAAAAAATAAAAAATATATTTATTTAACTATTTATTTAGTTTAAAATAAAATTTATATTAATATACTATTTGAAATTTATATTTAAATGATGCTATTTTGATATGATGTTGAAAGATAAATAATGTGGAAGTAGACATTTAATATATTTAAGCATTGAGAAATATGTTGATGATAATTAGTGTCAATTAAGAATCATATGGTTTATTTGATTTTAAAAAGGAATGAAATTACACCTAATTATTTAATATTTGATTTCTATGTCCATGTTATATGATATATAAGACAAACAATTTGACAGAAAGTTTTTTTCATCTTCCATCCTTTTAGTATAGCAAAAGTCACACTCTTTTATTCCATTATATTTTATGAATGGACTAAATTCCAACTTCATTATGAAGCTTACTTGAGCCTAATAAATATAGGCTAAAGCATTCCTTAGAGTTCAACCTAGGTGGATGGGATGACAAGCCACAATCCCAACCGCTTTAGCTAAGAACCATTGGCAAAATAATATTATTTTTAATATCACATTTAATTTGCATAATGATCTTCTCCTTTATTTCTTAATGTTTTAGCCCAATTTATTAAATAATTATATATAATTGAAATATTCTACCATTTCTTTTATATAATATATATTTTTTGAACATCTATTTATTTTTATGGAAGCTAGAGATATTATATGAACACAATTTGCATCGTTAAGATGCAACAAAATTACATAAAACTTTATAGCCACCCAAAAGACTTTGTTTGAGTGGTTTTTATAAAAAAATATTTAAAATCCTATAGAAAAGACTATATATATTATATATAAGATATAATATATAATATAAGATATATAGATATATATAGATATATAACTTTGTAGGCTCAACAAAGGATATCTAATTTGAATTTTTTTTTTTCTTCTGTAAGCTAGGTTAAATTTTATGTAAGCTAGGGTAAATTTAAAAGAAATAGGATGAGTCTTACTTATGCCTAGAAGTGTGTCACTCGAAACCAAACGATTATCATAGGAATGTGGCTTTGGACTAGATAATAAGTCCAAATTTGATAACATAGCTACACAAATTAAAAATCAAGATAGAGAATAATGAAATGCTAAGGCTAATAGGCCTACTATTGTCATGCGGACCATCTTGACTATTGATATAAAAGCAAAAATGGAAAATAAAATCATGAACCTTCAAATGGGGGAGTCCATCGAGATAGTATTAGGGTAGAAATTGGCTTCCCCGAAATTGGATAACTCCAAATAAATAATTTTATTCACTTTTAGAGATAACTAAATGTAAATTTTCATAAGCTAGAGTTGCGATTCATTTAAGTGTGGGAGAATCTTTTGTTGTTATTCACACCCATCCACTTAGACCTTTCCCATTATTATTTTGATTTGCTTGTATATATCAATAGTTTGGAGGTACCAAGTGCACATAGTGCTAGTGTTACCAATCTCTAGAATCTAATGTTGAATTTCACATTTCACATCTATTTTTAAGATGAAATGATGTTCAACTTAAGCTTCCTATTGAAGAATGTGAATTTCATGTCAAATGGCTTGGAAGGTATTCTCCCAAAAGGATGCTTCAAACCTTTTCACATTTCAATTTGTTGTAGAGTGTGCTAGCTCTCTCCTTCCCTATCATCCTCAATGACCGGAGGAGGATCCAAACCTTTGAATTATGACTTGGAGGAAAGAGGAACTAGGCAAAAGGAAACTAAGGTGTAGGAAGGAGTAGGTAATGAACATAGAGCACTTGGAAACAAAAACGGAAGGCTGCAAGTGAAGAGAAGGAAGACAAGATCAAAAGAAGGTTCATAAGGCTTGACAAAAGAAGGAAAAAACTAGGGGAAAGCTAAAGGGAGAAGCCTCACCCAATAAGGAATTATAGTTGCATGGAAAAGGGAAAGACTAATTGTGTATAGAAATAACAAAGGACAAGGCCAATAAAATAGAAAAAACAAAGAAAAAACATAAACTCCCCCAAAAAAGCTTGAGAGAGAAACCACCCTGACATCTTTTAATGCCACCACTGACTGTTAAGAGGACTCTGCATAATGAAGGCATGACTTAATAATAGATGTGAGTAGGTTGAAATTCACTTGATTTTAGTATAAGTCAGAGAGTAAATGAGTTTGTCTTGAAACTAAGATACATGTCCCTATTAATAATCACTATCACTGAGATGTTAACAATAAGTAGATATAAGGTTGCAAGATTGTTAAAAGAGGACATCATGGAGATACCTCATATGAGAATTTTAAAGTAGTACATAGAATAAAATATAAAAAACTTCAATTAAATTAGTAGGTTATAAGTTGCCTTAAGTGGCACCATTTAAATTGATAATGGCTATAAGCACTGCATCAATTGATACCATGTCTTAGTGAGCTAAAAGAAATTGAAATTGACATAGTGAGGAGCCCAACGCCTCAACTTCTCCTAAAAGCTAATTAACATCAAAATTTGAGCACAAATAGCTCACACTTATCCGTAGGATCATTCGAAAAGGAATCCAAATGACCCAATGTAATCTTAGAAATGACATACAACAAGAGAATAGGCTAGGCCTCAAGGCAAAGATAAAATATGGCCAAAAATTGAGGGGGTGTCAATAGCAACACTTGTGCTTACTGCAATCCCATCTCCATAGGTTTGTATAGGTTTGTGCTACAAAGAAACAGTGGGGATTACTTATCCACTATGATAGATGCACTCTATTATACGATATGTATTCTTCGTTAATGCAGATTATTACCATATAATTTTTGGTATTCCGGAACAGTGGGTCAACGTATGGCTTCGGAATATTTTTAAATCAGTGTCAGTTTATATTAAATTTGAATTTATCACCTTAAACTGACTTTCATATATCTCGGAGTGATTTTAAATAGCATATCGTTCATCCTTCCAAGCAATGTGTCTCTTACAATGTGAGTTTCATATGGAATTTCATACTTTTACTGTTATTTTATCTTTCCGTCTACCCATAACATTAATGGCAGGCCGCGAGCGTAAAGTCACAGAAGCTACTGTTGGTTTATTTTTATGTTTTCTCTTCATACGGCTATTGCAGAAGAGAAGAATTAGGGGCAGATTGCCTCCAAGACCCTTTCCATGGCCAATAATCAGAAATCTCCACCAATTGGTACAATTCGCTCACCATACTCTTAAAGGCCTTGCTAAGAAATATGGCCCCATTTTCTTTTTGTGCTTATGTTTTGTCCCTACTGTCATCATTTCTTCTTCTCAAATGGCAAAACTCTTTCTTAACACCTACGATTTGGTGTTTTCCAGCCGGCCTCTAACATCCGCTAGGAAATACATATTTTTCAATTATCAAGATGTGATTTTCACTTAGTATGGATATCACTGGAGGAAAATGAGAAAAATATGTGTATTAGAACTCTTGACTTCCAAAAGAATCGAGTCCTTCAGGCCCGTGCGAGAGGAAGAGGTGCCTGCCATGATCCTTTCAATCTGGGAGGAGAGTGAGAGTGGAATAAGTTGAAAATAATTAATATTATTTTGTATTAATGGAGAAATGCTTACACAAGTTGTAATGTATCTCCTTAGTTTAGGTGTTGTTCCTAGAGTTTAGGAGTTTGGTTGCAACTTCCTGTTGTACTTAATTATGTAATCTTTCATTCATGGATAGGAGAGTGAACGAAGAGAGTTCTCTTTGTTTTGAGTGCATTCTCCAGGTGCAGTACTCACCTATGAGCTATAAATCCTTTTTCAATTCAAGTCTGATTTTTATCTTGGTATCAGAGCAGACAGTACAGACAGCCTTAATTTTTCTTTTCTTTAGGGATGCATCCTTGTACATAACTGTAGTGGCGGTGGAGTATACAGAATATTCGTAGGATCAGGTGGACTGTAGTAACACCTGTAGCACAGGTCTCAGATGACTAATCATCTCTGAGCGCAAGAAAGGGTTGGCACGGTTTTGACAGGAACAGTTGCACCATTTTTGAGTAGAACAAAGGGTTGGCACAGTTTTTTAAGGAAAAGTCGCACCACTTGGCGCAGTATTGAGAGGGATAGTCGTGTCGACGCGCTAGAAATCACTATTGGTGCCGAAAATCAAGCCTTAAGCGCGCCAATTTCATAACTCGCATCAATTTTGTTTCTGGTGCGGGTCTTTCGCTGTCGAGAAGTGCCAGCCTCTTTCATTTTGGAAGATTTTCAATTTTATTTTTTTTTTGCAGATCAGCCTTGCCTGGTGGTGGCACTTTGAAGCTTTAGAAATGCTACGTGGCAGCAGATCGGACTTTCGCGGTGGTGGTGCATTGGAGTTCCTGATCTGTTCGGTGGCAGTTGATCGGACTTGCCCGGTAGTGGCGCATTGGAGTTCCTGATCTATTCGGTGGCAGTAGATCGAACTTGCCTGGTGGTGGCACATTGGAGTTCCTGATCTATTCGGTGGCAGCAGATCGGACTTGCCTGGTGGTGGCACATTGGAGTTCCTGATTTGTTCGGTGGCAGCAGATCGGACTTGCCCAGTGGTGGCACATTGGAGTTCCTGATCTGCTCGATGGCAGTAGATCGGACTTGCCTGGTGGTGGCTCATTGAAGGTACATTATTTTTTCAGCAAAATAGAGGTTCAGATCTGGTATATGGTGTTTTTTTTGTGACCTGAAAGTATTCATTTGGATAGACTTATTCATCAGAGGATCAGAAATTTTATCCGTCCAATATGAATAACAATATAGAATCGTACCTCCACGAGTCTGGAAAACTCGATGGATCGAATTTCACCAATTGGAAATTCAAGATGCGGACTTTATTTGAAAGTGCAAATGCATGGTCGATTGTTATAGGAAATGAGTTGAGACCAGCATCAGCTGCACAAGAGCGAGATTGGGATAAAAGGGAGACAAAAGTGAAGGTGATATTGAAGATGTTTGTCAAGGAAAAAGTTATCCCACATATTAGAGACTGTAAATCGGCCACTGACATTTGGACGACGCTCAAAAACCTATACTAGACGCAGAAGACAAACTGTGTCTTGTCACTCAAAGGCAAGTTGTTTGCATTGAATATGGAGGAGAATGAGTCCGCTGCTGGATTCATTGCTAGAGTTAAAGATCTGAAGGACAGATTGGGAGATATCGGAGAGAAAGTTTCTTATTTAGATCTGGTCACGATCACATTGAACAGAATGACTGATGAATACCAGGTGTTCATCTTAGGGCTATTAGCAAGGGAGAAAGCCACTGCGTTTGAAGAGGTGATAGGGATTCTGCTATAAGAATAAGAGAGACGACAAAATTTGAAATCAAAGAGAAATGACCTTGCTCTGATGGAAAAAAGGAGATAGTATAGAGGAAAGAAGCATCAGCAACCGTAGCAGCAGTAGAAAAATGGTTCCAACACATTTTAGAAGAGACTGTTTAAAGGTATGTCTGCTAATAATTTCCCCAACAAAAAATGTTTTTACTGTGGAAAACCTAGTCATCAGATTAAAGATTGTTATAAGAGGTAGGCAGACGAAGGAAGAAACAAACAAAGAAAAAATAAGGGTTACTTTGTTGAGGAAGAAGAGGACCATAGCCACGAACTTTGACTATTTATAGTCGATTGTGCTCTTTCAGCTTCAAAGGGAGATGAGGATGACATATGGTATGTTGACTCTGGCACATCCTCACATATCACTGGTAAGAAGGACTGGTTTGAATTTCTTGAAGAAACTTCATGTGGGTCGAAAATGTATTTAGGAGATGATAGTGGATATGAGATCAACAAATATGGTGACATTCCTATAAAGTTACCTAGCGGGGACATTAGACATCTTAAAAATGTATTTTATGTTCCAGGAATTAAGAAAAATTTGGTATGTGTCTCAATGATTACTGATCAGGACATGCAAGTTCAATTCTTTAAGACTAATTGTGTCATTAAGGATAGCCAGATGGAAATAGTTGCAACAGGAGTGTGCGTGGGGAACCTGTACAGACTAGATGTGAAGAGTATGCCACAGCAAGTAATGGTTGCAGCTAGATCAACAGTCGAAGATCTCTGGCATCAGAGATTCGGCCATCTTAATCTACAAGACCTCATCCTACTTCAGAGAAAAGGTATGGTTGATGGACTCCCTATTTTCCATAATGTTAAGCTGGATTATGATCGACGTGAATTAGGGAAAATGCATAGAGAAGAGTTCCCTTTACATGTCAATAGAAAGGAAAGAGATATTTTAGAACTAGTGCATACAGACATCTGCGGGCCTATGCAAACTAGGTCATTAGGAGGAGCATATTACTTTCTTTTATTTACAGATGATTGCACTAGATTTTCATGGATATACTTTCTGAGTAAAAAGAGTCAAGCCTTTCAGTATTTTAAAGAGTTTAAATCCATGGTAGAAAACCAAACAGGAAAAAGGATAAAAGTTCTCTACTGAGATCAAGGGGGAGAATACAGGTTAGGAGAGTTCATGGATTTCTGCAAGCAGCATGGGATTGTTCAACAATTTTTAGTGCCCCACACTCCACAGCAGAATGTAGTGGCAGAACGGAAGAAAAAAACTATTGTGGAGTGCGCAACGAGCATGCTTCAAGGTAAGGGTCTATCAAATGGTCTTTGGGCAGAAATGATTAACAGTGTTGTGTATTTAAAGAATAGGAGTCCTACTAGATGTTTAGGCTTCAAAACCCCTTTTGAAGCATTGTTTGGATTCAAACCAGTAGTGAGTCACTTAAGAATATTTTGGTCAAAATCTTATGCTCATATACCTAAGGCAGATAGGAAGAAGTTAGATCCCAAAGCCCTGAAATGTATATTTGTTGGATATGGCCCTGAGTTCAAGGCATATAAGTTATTCAATCCTGTGACTCACAAGGTTTTTTCAAGCAGAGATGTCACATTTCATGAACAGGTTGAAGAAGGAAAGGATGACTCTAACAGTGATTTCCACATTCCATTGCTATTGGAAGAAAACATTGAGGAAGATGAAGAGCAGGAGCAGAAACAAGAAGAAGAAGTAACAGATAATGTAATCAATGATGATGCAAGCCTAGAAAAGGCTGAAATAGACAGAGTTGAGGTAAGTCCCCTACCAAGGAGATCAGGTAGGAAGACCTGATTATCTTCCAGATTGAAATACTATGCATTAATGTCAAATATTGTAAACATTGTAGAACCTGCAAATTATGAGGACGCAAGTAAATCTGATGCATGGAGGGTTGCAATGTATGAGGAAATAGAATCAATAAATAGAAACCATACTTGGGATTTGGTTGAATTTCCTGAAGGTAAAACCCCCATAGTAAGTAAATGGCTGTATAAACCAAAAATAAATGTAGATGGGAGTATAGAGAAACTTAAAGCTAGACTGGTAGCAAAGGGTTACTCACAGCAAGAGGGAATAGATTTCGATGACACCTTTGCTCCTGTAGCCAAACTAAACACTATTAGAATGCTAATTTCCTTATCAACAAATCACAAATGGCAGCTACACCAGCTAGATGTTAAATCTGCATTTCTGAATGGTGACTTGAAAGAAGAAATTTATTTAGTACAGCCTAAAGGTTTTGTGAAAAATGGACAGGAACATCTCGTGTGTAAATTGAAAAAGGCACATTATGGTTTAAAACAGGCACCCAGGTCATGGTATGAGAAAATTGACTCATCTTTTGTACAACATGGCTTTCATAGGAGCTTGAATGATCCAAATCTGTATACCAAGTTTAATAAATAGAGGCAAATTATTTTGATTTATTTCTATGTAGATGATATGATCATAACAGGGAATTCTAACAATCTTCTCAAAGAAATCAAACAACAGATGTCACAAGTGTTTGAGATGAAAGATCTCGGAAACCTTCATTATTGCTTGGGATTGGAGGTATGGAAAGATTATGGACAAACTTTTCTTACTCAAGGGAAGTATGCCAGAAACTTGTTGGAAAGGTTCAGAATGGAGCAGTGCAGATCAGCAACAACAACATTACAGCAGAATTTAAAGTTGAGCAGTGACGATGCTACTAAAGAGGTGGATGTCACTATGTACAGACAGCTAGTTGGCAGTTTGATATATCTGACTACAACTAGACCAGATTTGGCATATTCAGTTAGTGTGTTGAGCCAGTTCATGTCAAAACCACTCGAAAGTCACTGGGTCGCGGAAAAAGGTGTGTTGAGGTATCTTAGTGGTACTAGTAATTATGGCATTTTGTACACTGACACTTCCTATGTTATTCTAGTAGGTTTTTCAGATTCTGATTGGGCAGGTAACTTGGATGATCGAAGATCTATCACAGTTTATGCATTCAGCATTGGATCTGGGGTCATAGCATGGAGTAGCAAAATGCAGAGCACTATAGCTCTATATTCATGTGAAGCTGTGTACAAAGCATTGTGTGTAGCCACATGTGAAGCTATCTGGTTGAGAAGACTTCTCAACGATGCAGGAGAAGAGCAGAAAGAATCAACTATTATCAAAATTGACAACCATAGTACCATCAAGCTTGCATACAATCCATTCTTTCATAAAAATACCAAGCACATCAATACTCAATTTCATTTTGTTCGAGATAAACTACAGTCAAAAGAAATATGTGTTGAATATTGTAAAACTTGTGATAACATGGCTGATATCTTTACTAAGCCTCTTGGGCGTGTAAAGTTTGAATTGTTTAGAGGGATGCTAGGAGTTCAGGATAATCCATTTCTCCATTAAGGGGGGGAGTTGAAAATAATTAATATTATTTTGTATTAATGGAGAAATGGTTACACAGGTTGTAACGTATCTCCTTAGTTTAGGAGTTGTTCCTAGAGTTTAGGAGTTTGGTTACAACTTCCTGTTGTACTTAATGATGTAATCTTTCATTCATGGATAGGAGAGTGAGCGGAGAAATTTCTCTCTGTTTTGAGTGTAGTCTCCAGGTGCAGTACTCACCTATGAGTTGTAACTCCTTCTTTTTCAATTCAAGTCTGAAGTTTTTCTGAATAATAAGCGTGAACCTGAGCAAGGCCATCTCTACTCTCAACACCAACATTATTTGGTGGATACTGGAAGGGAGGAAATTTACTGACCATGATTTGGGTGGCGATTTCGGAAGTTTCAAGGATTTAATAGTAGAGCTGATATATACAGCGAGAGCTTTTAACATCGGAGACTTTATTCCTTGTTTGGATTGGCTTGATCTGCAAGGCATCAAACGATGCATGAAGAAGATGCATAAAGCATTCAATGAATTTGCAGAAAAAAATAATAAAAGACCACGTTCCTCATCGCATGGCCTTGACATCGAATCACCAGAAAGAGGAAGATCCCTATGTTAAATATTTTGTCAATCCATTGCTCGAGAAAGTTGAGGATGACTCCAAAATGACACGGGAAACTATCAAGGCTGTTGTTCTTGGATATATGTGTCGCCGGCTTCGGCCATTCTTTTATAATTTAGGATCCTCATTCTAAAACCTATTTTTTTTTATATTTTGCATTGATTAAATTTGTATTTGTGCAGGACATGCTTGCAGGTGGTTTGGAGACGACATCGACTACCTTAGAATGGGAAATGAGTGAGCTGCTCAAACATCCCCATGTGATGAAGAGTTCACAAGAAGAAATTGAATGTGTCGTCAGCCAAGATCTAAAAGTGAATGAATCTGATGTAGCAAGCATGAAATATCTCCATTGCGTGCTAAAAGAGACGCTAAGATTATATCCACCTGCGGTGATAGTGATTCCTCATGAATCTGTAGAGGTCGTGACAGTTGGAGGATACTATATCCCTAAGAAAACAATGTTAATTGTGAATTTGTGGGCTATAGGAAGCGATCCCAATGTGTGGGGGGCAGATGCTTCCGAATACAAGTTGGAAAGATTCATCAAGGATGAACATGTCAATTCAACAGATCAATCAGACTTCATTATGATTCCATTTAGTGCAGGAAGGAGAGGATTCCCAGGGGCACCCATGGCTATTCCCACGATTGAACTCACTTTGGCTCAGCTGGTGCACATTTTTAACTGGAGAGTTCAAGGTGATCCGTCCCAGCTCGATATGGAAGAAGTATGCGGGGCCTCGATTCCGAGGCAAGTTCCATTGTTTTCTTATCCAGTGTTGAGGGTGAGCTTTCCGCTGTAGTACAGTTATGAAGCGTAAGAGTGGGAAGGCGCCATGCTGCTTTCCTATTTTCGCAAGCAATGCTTTCGCTATATGCTCTTTTGGTTTGTACCATTGCTTTCACTACTCGCTTTTCTAAAATAGTTTATGCTCATAACGTTACCTTGATTGCATTACATTAGCTTTTGCAATTTTTGTTAGGTATCAATATCACACTACTTTCATTTGTGTTTACAAGCCTTTGAATTTTCTAAATTTCTATTGTAATGATTTTGTGAATACTCACTCCTATTACCAGTAATCTAACCAATTATTAATATTTTAGTTTATATATCTATATAATTATATATATATAATAATTCTCTAGTTGTAATGCTTGTGTGAAATATTTTATTAAATTAATCTAAGTAATTATTTGGT
Organism: Pinus taeda; assembly: GCA_000404065.3. Lineage (NCBI taxonomy): Eukaryota > Viridiplantae > Streptophyta > Pinopsida > Pinales > Pinaceae > Pinus > Pinus taeda. The sequence continues at coordinate 2,203 of APFE030927612.1, read as the reverse complement.
TTAATTATTTTTTATATATATGGTGTGTGTGCGTGTGGGGGTTAACTAATAATGAAGTGAATTTGGTGAGATTTTTCCTTGACATTTCATATAAAATACAATTTTCTAAAATATATATTTTATTATTATTTTAAAATGCATACAATAGTATAAAAATAAGATTAATTTTAAAATTAATATATGAGTGTCAAAATATATAAATATAATATATAGTATATAATATATAATAGTATAATATATTATTTTCTTCCATAAATAAATAAGTTAGTTTAAAAACAAAAAAACAGATTTTCACATTGAATTAAGTGTAAGCTCTCTCTCGTTTAATGGTAATATGAATTTTACAAATATTATAATTTTTTAGTATTTAAAAAACAATGTGTAGATAAATTCAAAATTTTAGAAGTTAAACATATGGTCTCTAAAAATATGTAACATATGCTTACTTAATGCACATAAAAATAAAAAAATAAAAAAATTACTTTTCAAAAGTTACCACACTCAACACAACACTTAGGAAATGTGGAACTTGATGATAATTCATACCCTCTACAACCATATCAAGGGTGAGGTTAATGTATAATGCTAATTTGATGTTTGTGATGCTCTGATTCCAAAGGTCATTAATTTGATTAAGGGCTACAAGAGGCTCTATTTTCATATATCACTTGTATTTACCACAATTGTACGCCTTCTAGACCCTTCTATACAAATGAAGGCTTCTATTGGCGTTGATGGAGGAGATCCTGATCCAATGGACAAGTCGTGGCCAGGAGGAATGAGGTAACCACCTACCTCTTCCGTCGGGCAATTCACAACATTCAAACATTGGTTTTCCAGTTGTTAGCCACTAGAAGTTGAGGGTTTGCTAAGGTGGGGGTTTTGAATGGCTAAACCACGTAATGTGACCTGACTTTTGGCCTTCACTAAACCTACATTTCATCTTCCAGGTCAAGCATGGGTTTGATTGTCTCACTGGTCATTTGCACTTTCTGAGGGAGCATTTCGGTTGTGGCGATGTTTCTACGCGTCCCTCTCCAACGTTTGCATCCACAGTGCAAGAAAAAATATGCTTAGATGGAGGTTCTGGCATAGGTAAGGGCGGTATCATACCCTAACAAGTTCGACTATGTTGAATGAATTTCGCTTATACTTACCCTTGTTAAATTCTTTAGCTGACAGAGTTCCTTGAGGTTTTCTTGTTGTCAAGGCTTATTTTACAAGTATGTTTTTCCCCTCTAGCCCTGTCTAAACAATTATTAAATATTTTTCAGTTCAGTAATTTGGTTTACCTCTCGGAAGCCTTCTCCTAAAGGTATCTGAGGACTCCTCACTGTGCATTTTTTATTTTTATGAATACTGCCAACAATAAACCCACCAAGTTTGCATTATTGTTTTAGGTTTCTCTTCTTACATCATCTCAAGCCTACAGTTCGGTTTTGAATCACAATTTATTTTTCAATGACCCTAGCCATGGAGGCCACAGTCTCTCCCAGTTCTCTCGCGGCAAGGATTATAGGGTTCCACACTAGGGTTTCATTTCATCTCTTTCCGACTTTGGAATTATATTAATTTTTTATGTCTATACATGAAAGGAGTAACTTCTTGAATTTGTTTGCGGATTATTATCCATCCTGTGTTTTAATGTATGATTCGGATATTGTGACTACGCAATGAATGTGGCAAGGCTCATACAATTTTTATATTTAATAATGTTTTTCTATTAAACAATGAATGCGGTCAAGGGTCATATATATATATATCTTTCTATTTGACAGTGAATGTGGCCAGGCTCCACTCAATGGTTTTATTTTCTTTATGGTTGCTTTATGGCACTGTCTAGCCTTACGATTAATGTTTATATAAATCTCAAATATCGGGGTTTTCTTGTGCCCACTCTACGTGCAATGAAATAGATTCGCTTGCGCTCTTGTATTTTCTCTATGAGATGGCTTAAGATTTTATTGATGGTTTGGTCATAGTATTTCTTAGTGAAGTCTACAAAGCCTTAGTGTAATTCCACACTTGGGAGTGTCACGAAATTAATTCCTTTTGCAGTTATGCTAGTGATCCAGGTGGATATTGGTGGCCACCTGCCAAGTCCACCTGGACACCCACCATTGTCTTTCTCAGCATTTTCAGTTTCCTTAATTGTAGCACAACTTACTATTTTTAGCAGTTTTTCGGTTCCTGAACTTCCGGA
>APFE030927593.1:0-11222 GCA_000404065.3 Pinus taeda | reverse complement strand
TATCGCCCTATTAAGTAGGGAAATTCTACAGTTTGAATTGTGTAATCCTCATAGGACTTCCTCTGATTGTATGCACCACCTGTACAATTCAGATGATTATACAAATGATAGTACGCTATCCTTGAACTCCAATCTCAATTGGGTAACTCTCATATCTAACATGCATGAGTTATTTATGAGTGAATCATCAGTTAACTAGTTGATCACTTTAGACAACACCACACTACTAGACCTCCCACTAGCTCCTCCAAGAGTTTGAACTAGTTTAACCAACTTTAACTCAATTAGAATGAATTAATTAATTACAACTCAAAATAAACTCAACCAATGCTCTTATAATGTAGGAGACACTCTACATGACTCAAGTTAGACCCTCAACTCAAATTAACTGAGCAAACTAAGTCGAATTGACTTAGTTAACTAATACAAGTTGTCATGTGATGTGGAGTTACAATTTTATTCCTAATTTAATTCAGTGGAAAAATTAAATTAGGATTTTCTTGTTGCATTTTCAACCCATGGCATATGTTGCTTCTTGCAATGATTTTTCTTCATCAAATTTGGCAATCAATGCTTTATTAAAAAGAAGGTATTCCTTCAAACAAATGGAGAAAGATGAAAGCTTAACTGGAATAATTCATTCCTTAAAGATATAGTAGTGAAAGAAAATGCGAAGCCTCATCAGCCATTTTTTTGTACTAACTAGAAATATGAAACTATTTAGAGGCTGTAAAATGATTGTACTAGAAACATGACTCTAGAAGTGTGGAAATTTTCGAAAACATCTTCTCTCAACATTATAGGAGCTTTGGAAATTGAAGCATGTTGGTGTTATTAAGGCTTTGGTGGTTGCTAAAATAATAGTCTCCCTTAAAACGAAGTAATGAACTTTTCCTTTTCAAATTTTAGAGGAATGGTTACATTTGTATCAATACATGAGTTCAATTTTTTGTAAAATAGTTGAGTTGTGCATATATCAATATAGTTTGTCATTGTGTGTAGATTAATCTAAGTTTTATAGTATTATTATAATAATAGTATCATAACACAACAATTTATTATTTATTGTTACAATGACAATCCTTACTCTTCTAGTTTACTACATTCAAGCTTGAAAATATGGATAAGGAAGGTCAAAGTACAAACCTTTTTTATAGGATATTCCATGGAAAGCATGTAGAGTGGTCTTTGTGAGGCCATAGATATGTTTTCGATTTCCTACTAGTAGTTGTCCTATTGTCGAATTTTGATTTGTTGGATTACTGGATCTTGAAATAATGATCTTCAAATCTTTTTAGTTGTTATGCATGTGACAATTTACACTACAATAATTTAAATGAAAAAATATGGTAACATACTAAAAAATGTTATGGAAAATCCTATACTTCTAAAAATCTGAAACTGCTAAGAGGATTTGAAAAGCATGTACTAGAAACTTGCCTATTGAAATATCAAAACATCTTCTCTCAACATTATAAAACCCCTGGAAATTGGAGCATGTTTGTGTTATTAAGGCTTTGGTATTCTCTCAACATTATAGGAGCTTTAGAAATTGGAGCATGATTGTATTATTAGGGCTTTGGTGGTTGCTAAAATAATAGATCACCCTTAAAATTAAGAAATGAACTTTTCCTTTTTGAAGTTTAGAGGAATGTTTACATTTGTATCAGTAAATGAGTATAGATTTTTTTAAAATAGTTGAGTTATGCGTATATTAATATAGATTGTCATTGCACATATATTAAGCTAAGGTTTATAATATTATAATAAGACAACAATATATTATTTATTGTTACAATAACAATCCTTACTCTTCTTCCAATATACTCCATTCAAGGTGGAAAATATGGATAAAAAAGGTCAAAGTACAAACATTTTTTTATAGGATATGTCATGGAAAGCATGTAGAGTGGTCTTTCATTTTCTACTAGTAGTTGTATTATTGTCAAATTTTCATTTGTTAGATTATTGGATTTTGAAATAATGATCTTCAACTCTTTTTAGTTGTTCTTCATGTGACAATTTATAATACAATAATTTAAACGAAAAAATATGGCAACATACTAAAAAATGTAGTGGCAACTCCTATACTTCTAGAAATATGAAACTGTTTAGAAGCTTTAAAAGCTTGCACTAGAAACATGTCTTTGGAAGTCTTGAAATCTCAAAACCTCTTCTCTCAACATTATAGGACCCCTTGAAATTGGAGCATGTTTGTGTTATTAAGGCTTTGGTCTTCTCTCAACACTTTAGGACCTCTGTAAGTTGGAGTATGTCTGTGTTATTGACTCTTTCATGGTTGCTAAAACAATAGATTGCCCTTAAAATTAAGTAATGAACTTTTCCTTTTGAAGTTTAGAGAAATTGTTAGATTTTCATCAATACGTAAGTTCAAATTTTTGAAGAATAGTTGAATTGTGAATATATCAATATAAATTGTCTTTTTTTTCATAGGTGGGAAAAACTATCATAACTCAGTTGTCAAACCAGCGACGATGACAACTATCTCTATTTGTTATTTACGAATGCAGTCTAAATCATCACCATTATTCAAGGAAAACCACGTCACCTGGAATAACCCACTGGTGGTCCATAGGAGGACAGGTTTCACTCCTGCTAGATGTCTCTGGTTTTTGGGTTGTTAATGTGATTCCTTACGTCTAAAGAAAATGAACTCTTAACCAAACATAAGAAATTTAAAGACACACTCCAAACCCATATATAAATTGTATTTATACCTATATTGATATAGATTTTATAATATTATTATAACATAATAATTTATTATTTCTTTATACGAACCTTTTTTTTATAGGATATGCCATGGAAAGCATGTAGAGTGGTATTTGTAAGGCCATAAATATGTTTAACATTTTCTACTAGTAGTTGTACTATGGTTGAATTATCGTTTGTTGGATTACTGGATCTTGAAAAGATGATCTCTAATATTTTTTGTTATTATGCATTTGAAAGTTTATACTGCAATAATTTAAATGAAAAAATATTGTAACATACTTAAAAAAATGCAGTGGAAACTCCTATACTTCTAGAAATATGAAACTATTTAGAAGCTTTAAAAAGCTTGTACTTGAAACCTGTCTCTCGAAGTCTTGAAATCTCAAAACATCTTCTCTCAACATTATAGGACACCTGGAAATTGTAGCGTGTTTGTGTTATTAAGGCTTTGGTATTATCTCAACATTATAGGACCTCTAGAAATTGGAGCATGATTGTGTTATTAAGGATTTGATGGTTGCTAAAATAATAGATCGCCCTTAAAATTAAGCAATGAATTTTTTTTTTTTTGAGGATTAGAATGTTTACATTTGTATCAATACATGAGTTTAGATTTAGATTTTTGTAAAATAGTTGAGTTGTGCGTATATCAATATGGATTGTCATTGTGCGTATTTTAAGATAAGGCTTATGGTATTATTATAATACAACCATTTATTATTTATTGTTACAATAGAAATCCTAACTTTTTTTCCACCTTTTCCAATTTACTCCATTCAAGGTTGAAAATATGGATAAGAAAGGTCAAAGTAGAGAGTTTTTTTAAGGATATGCCATGGAAAGCATGTAGAGTGTTCTTTGTGAGGTCATAGATATGTTTTTAATCATTTTAGTTGTTCTTCATGTGACAATTTGTATGGCAATAATTTAAATGAAAAAATATGGCAGCCTACTAAAAAACTGTAGGGTCAACTCCTATACTTCTAAAAATATGAAACTGTTTAGAGGCTTTAAAAGCTTGTACTATAAACATGTCTCTAGAAGTCTTGAAATCTCAAAACATCACATCTTCTCTCAACATTATAGGATCGCTCAAAATTGGAGCATGTTTTTGTTATTAAGGCTTTGGTCTTCTCTCGACACTATCGAACCTCTGGAAATTGGAGCATGTCTATGTTATTAACGCTTTCATGGTTGTTAAAAGAATAGATCACCCTTAAAATTAAGTAATGAACTTTTCTTTTTCGAAGTTTAGATAAATCATTACATTTTCATCAATACGTAAGTTCAATTTTTTGTAGAATAGTTGGGTTGTGAATATATCAATATAGATTGTTTTGTCTTTTTTTTACAGGTGGGAAAACTTATCATAAGTCAGTTGTCAAACCAATAGTGAGGACAATTATCTCTAGCTGTTATCTATGAATGTAGGCTGAATCATCGCTGTTATTCAAGGAAAACCACGCCATCGAGAATAACTCATTGGTGGTCCATAGGGGGAGAGGTTTTCACTCCTGCCAAATGCCTCTCGGTCTTGGATTGTTAACCTATTTCCTTACGTTTGAGGAAGACGAGCTGTTAGCCAAACATAAATAGTTTTATGAAATACTTGAAAGACATATATAAATTGTATTTATATCTATATTAATACAGATTTTATAATATAATTATAAAATAATAATTTATTATTTCTGGCTACAATGACAATTCTTACTCTTCTTCCCATTAACTCCATTCAAGCTTGAAAATATGTATAAGAAAAGTAAAATTCCATGCAATGTTATAGGATACTTCACGGAAAGCATGTAGAGTGGTCTTTGTGAGGTTATAGATATGCTTTTCTTTTTCTACAAGTAATTGTATTGTTGTCAAATTTTCGTTTATTGGATTGTTGGACCTTGAAATTATAATCATCAAATATTTTTAGCTGTTTGACATGCGGCAATTTATATTACAATCATTTAAATAAAAAAATATGACCATATATTTAACTAATGTAATATGCAACATTGCTGTTTTATACCTGCTTCTTATATAAAAAGTATTTGATAATATTTTATATTAATTTAAATGTTTATAGAATTAAAAACTTCCAAAATCATGTATATATAAAGTATGTTACATAGTAATCATAAACCCAAATTTAAGATAGCCTTACATATAACATCATATTATAGTACTATTTTAGAATTAAAAATTATTGTTAATTAATTATGCATATTGTAAACAAAATTATATTAAAATTAGAAATATATATATAGTCATATAATATATTATATATATATATATATATATATATATATATATTTAGTATATATATTATATATTTGTAAGCTGGGGCGGGACTCTCCGTATTTACATGTCCATTATGTAACGCTCTACGGGGGAGGGTAGACCCAAGATTTGAACCCTAAGACTTCCGGTTTCGGTGACGCTTCTTCCACGGCCCTTGCCGTTGGGGCTAACCCCATTATATATTATATACTGCGCAACATAAAAATAAATAAATTAAAATTTTCTAAATAAATAAACTTATATTTAAAAAAATAAATCTAAATGGTCCATGCAAATAAATTAATTAGGATGAATATTATAACTAAAAGTATTCTTGTTATTTATTTTATTTATTAAATTTATTATCAATTATTAATTAAACAATTAAAATTGTCAAATTAAAATAATATAATATGAGTATATGAATGACTATATTTATTGTCTTGTATATTTTTATTAGTAAAACTATATAGTGAAAATAAATATTAAAATAGATTTGATAAGTATGCTCTTTATTGAAAGTTATGATATTTGGTTTGGTACTTCATATAATGATATTTTATTTTCATAAATATTTAGATTTGATAAGTGTATTTTTTATTAAATGTTAATCGATCGAATTTCTACTTGAAACGATGAATCTTCAAATCCTTTTAATTTGTCTACACATGATAACTTATGCTTCACACCTAGCTTGTTTTAAAATGATATATTTGTTGAGATGTGCGTTGTTACGTTTCTTTGAAGCATATTTATATATTTGAGAATTTTGGAGTTTTAAATGAAGTATAATTTTAGGTTTTGATATTATGTTTTTATATTAATAATATTAATTTCTTAGGTTTATTATTTTCTCAAGTTCGTATAATATTATTAATTTTTTCAGTTTATATATTATAATTTTGGTTTGTATTTTTTATTTCTGGGTTTATAATTTAATATATGTTTAATTATTAATTTTAGAGTTGTAATATATATTAATAGGTTTGTAAATTAATCTTAGGGTCCAGTCCTAATGGATTAATATTGAAAAAAAAAATTATTATAAACCATTGAAATTATTAATATAAACCTAAAGGATTAATGTGGTTGAATATATTAGGGTTTATAAGTGTGAAAGCATGAAGATGGGTTACATGTTTGGGCCAAATGTGGCGATGAAATTTCAAGTTTTTCCTCTTTTATTGAATTGAAGCCCTCAAAATTAAGACTGTGAATTTTGATTTGGAGTAAAAAGACAAAATGTGGAGAATTATGTTGTTTTCTTAATGATATTTTTTGCAAAAATATTTAGTGTCTTATAATATGTCAATTTTCCATTAAATGAATTTCTTGTCCTTGCAAATTTCTACACATCTTAAGTAGTATGCGTGTGTTTAAGTAGCATAAATTAGTCTAAAATGTGTAATATATATATATATATATTATTTATATTTATATTATATATATATATATATAATATATAATATATATATATATATATATCTATATATTATATATTATTATGAGCATGATCTACATGGAAGAAATTTTAATATATATATATTTTTCTTATGCAAAACTATTATTTTTTTTTATATTTTTTTAGAAATTGTGAATAATATACAATTGTATTTTACGACACGGTGTAACACGTAATGTTATTTTTTCAAACTATTTAATAGAAGACTTTATTATAATTTACTTTAATATTAAAGATGACTTATATTATATTATTTTATTATTATTATTATTAAAACGGATTGAAATGTATTAATATTAAAAAATTTTCAATATTAATATTTTAATGTTAATATTAAAGTTATTATTTTGATTAATTTATATAAAATTCTTGTATTATAATATATAGCTAGTCAATCATATCAATAATGTGGTTGATATAACGCTATATGCACGTTAAAAAAAGGTTACCATTAACACAAAAAGACTCATACAAGATGATCATCAATTATGTTTATTTTATTTTATACTTATTTTTTTTACTTTAATCTAACATTAATAACTATAATCAATATTTCTTTAAATCCTTGAGTATCTAATTAACAAAAATTTGACAACTAACACAAAAAGAGCATTCATAGAGAGATGCCCTCAATATACGTTAGCTTTATTACTATTTTTTTTTATAAAATCTAGATAATAAAATATATAAATTTTTAAAATCCTAAAATAATCATAACCTAAAGCTACCTTTAAAGAAATAAAACCTAAACAATTTCAATTGGAATACATGAAGTGCTCTATCTATCTTTGATGGAGGTAGTTGGAAAATTAATATTTTGGAAAATTTTAGATAATATTTCCATGGAAAATTATCATTTTACCTCTAGGTGAATGTACAACACAAATTTGAAATATGTATTATATAAAAAAGATTGAATAGTTGTATGACACCAAAAGAAAAATAAAATTAAACATAATATTTTGATTGTCTAAGTATTTTAAAAAATTTTAAATACAGAGTGAGAGAAAGTGGGAGAGAAGGATAAGAGAGAGAAGGGGACACAAATATGGAGAGAGGCAGAGGAGGAGAGAGTCTCTAAGAAAGAGAGGGAGCTCGAAAGATGGAGTTGGAGGAAAAGATAGGGAAGGAAGAAGTTCAAAATATATTGAGAGAGAAAGGTGGAAAGAGAGAGAGATGGTGACAAGGGAGAAATGGAGAGAGTGTGTCTATGTTTTGATGTGAGATAGAAAGACAAAGAAGGAGATATGGAGAGAATGGGGGGAGAGAATGAGAGAGGGAGGGAGATAATCAACATAGTTGTAGTATGAAGCTAGAGAGAGAGAGAGAGAGAGAGAGAGAGAGAGAGAGAGAGGAGAGACATAGGGAGGTGGGAGAGAAAGGAAAAGAGAGAGGAATTGAGAGGGAGGGGAAGAGAGAGATGGAGTGGGAGTGGGAGAGAGAGGGAGGTAAGAAGAAACATATATATAGAGAGAGAGGAAGTGGCAAGGGATATGGAGAGAGAAAGAGGCAATGACAGGGGAAATGGAGAGAGAGGGAGTGAGGATAGTAGGAGGGTAGAGAGATATAAGGGGAGACAGAGGGAGAGAAGGGGAAGAGAGAGAGAGAGACGGGGTGATGGAGGGAGATATAGATAGATATGGAGAAATAATGTGTATGTTTGCGACATGATATAGAGAGATGAAGAAGGAGAGACAAAGCGAGATATACATATAGATGGAAGGGGGAGAGAGGGAAGAAGAAAGAGATAGAGGGAGGGAGGGAGAGATTGTGTGTTTATGTGGGGGTGAGATAGAGAGACAAAGAAGGAGAGATGGAGGGAGAGGTCGATATAGAAGGAGGGGGGAGAGAAAGGGAAGAAAAATACTTTCACTAGATGGATTCATTTTAGTGTACAAATGTTGATTTCTAATCCTATTTTATGTCTTGCAAATTAGATGCATTGATTTCTGCGTAGATGTTGATTTCTTATTCTATTTCATTGCTTTCATTAGATGCATTCATTTCATTAAAGATGTTAATTTATAATCTTTTTTGATTGATCTTGCATTAGATGCAGTGATTTCAATGTATATGTTTATTCATAATATTATTTGATTGCTAGCACTAGAGGCATTAATTTCAGTGTATATGCTAATTTCTAATCCTATTTGATTGCTTACAACATTAGATGCATTGATTTCAATGTAGATGTTGATTTCTAATCCTATTTGATTGTTTTCATTAGATGCATTGATTTTAGTGTAGATGTTGAGTTCTCATTCTATTTGATTGCTTGTATTAGATGAATTAATCAAGATGTTGATTTCTGATAAATGATGTAACTAGATATGCAGTGTACATTAATTTAAAGGTAATTAGTTTAACATTGTGCATTGATTTTAGTGTAAACGCAAAGAAATTATTGACAATGTGCATTATCACTAAGCTTTTGTAGATAACCTCAAACAAAATAAACTCAAATAAAGTTTGTATTTGTAACTTTTACATCTCCACATCATTTAAAATTGAATATATAGCTTATTTCAATCATATTTGAATTTTTAAATATTGACTAAAATTCAAATTTCCATCACATGGAATTGATTGAAATACTTGGATAACTACTTGTAAATTTAGGAAAGTTGATAACAGTATATACAATTATAGAAATGTTGCCATATATTGTTATTTGACCTATATGTTAAATTTCAATACGATTGACTTATATGATGTTATGACTAAGATATTGTAGATAATATCAAAATAAATAATGCTGAATAAAACCTATTTGTTGTTTAAATGACATATTTTAATATTAAAATTGAATAAAACTTATTTCAATCATATTTGTGTTTTTTAATTGAACGCTGAGATAAGAAATTGATTGAAATACTTAAAAAAATTGTCCATGCATTGTTGTATATGTGTGGGTTACAAAATTTTTCATACATGTTGATTGCACTAAAAGACACTTTCTACAAGCCAATATGAAATATGATTGGAATTATTTCCATGTTCAATATTAATTGGATACATGATATATTTTAGTTCATTTTAAGTATCAAAGTGACTTACACCATAACTTTTAAGATTGTACTTATTTTCTTAGTCTATGAAAATGGAAATCAAAATTGAACATATATTTTACTAATAAAATTTATAGTATATAGAAAAATATTAAATTAGTGAAATAATTTTAACAAATCCATTTAAACTTTAAAAATTAATAAGCATCCATAAACAAGGTTAATAAAAATCCATAAACTGAAATAGTGAATACCTCTATCAATAAACTATCTATATGAAAATATATACAAATGACAAATATCACATGAACATCCATAAATTGAAATAATATTCACCCATAAACTATCCATGTATGAAAATATATGAAGTTTGTATCACACATGTTAATATGTCCATGATGTACATCCATAAAATATCCATGAATGGAAATATATGAAGCCTATATCACACATGTGAATATGCCCTATGAAAAGCACCTGAAAATATACAAACTATGACACTCTAAGTATGTCGTGCAAGGTAAGTGTCCATAAGCTCATACTGCAATATAACACATTCAAATTCAAATTAATCATATCCTTATTTGTACAAAATAAAAGTATGGAAATAAATTATATTTAACTGCATTTTTAATTGTAAACATATATACATGAATCTACTGACCTCATTAGAGTCCAACTGCATGTCCAATATGATGGGGGGTTGATTATGAATCTATGTTTGGTGCTCCCCCACCAGTGGTTCGATGATTGGGGCTTTCATTGATGAACCTGCATCATTAGTGCCTCAAAACCCAAAATCCCACTCATGTCTCCACATAACAGTGGAATCAACATCACTCTGCATATGGGTATGTGTATATAATGGCAAGGAAAAATTAGAATTAGTATACAAATCAATTAACATATTTATGTAACTTAAAAAAGAAAAGTTTGAAATCTGAGGAATAAATAATTTTACCTCAACTGTTAGCTCATGTGGTTGTACATATTGACTATCCTCCACATTAGTGAACATATAATGTGAAGGTGGAGGTGGAGTAGAATCCATGGAAATGGTGCTCTAGTCCAGGATGCATTGGTTGATCAACTGCCCCCTCGGATGACCTCGTAAGCTCATACATGTAGTTGGAATGTGTCTACATGTTATCGTGAACTTATTAATATAAATTATGTAATTTAATATGAACCAGAAATTTTAATATAAATAATTATGCATAATTTGACAATAAGAATCAAAAGTTTCATAGATATATGTACCTGTTCTATGTAATGTGGGCCATGCACCATCCAAGTCTCACAAATGGCGTCACGATACATACATGTATGTGTCAAACACTGATCGATGGGTAAAGTCATGAGAAATGCATCATGATATAAGGGAACTAGTGGGTCATGAGGAAATGGGGGTGGTCTCATAATATCTCCATGAAATGGAACATGAATACTAGCCAATGATGCTTGCATGCTTTCTGCAATAGTCTCCCACGTCTCACCACCGAACTGCGACAACTCGTCTAGCTCTCTAGGTGTTATGAAACCAGCTCAAGAAAAGATAGAAAAGATAGATCAACGCCTTAGAATTCAGCCTCTTCGAGGGGGCAACCTCCTTTACATTACATAAGTGAACAATTCTTGGATCATTCAAATGACAAAACCTCCTTTCTATGTATAGGAGTCTAAGGAGTCACAATATAACCCAGCCGACCTAACAATAATAATATAAAGCCACAAAAATAACA
>APFE030927558.1:0-15918 GCA_000404065.3 Pinus taeda | reverse complement strand
TCTCCTCCCACATAGCCTTGAGAGTTAGTAATATTTTTTTTGAGGAGTAAGTAGTGGCTCCAATGCCCCTCATACAAGGTTAGTGATGTATGGTGTAAGGATGTGTGCTGGAATTGTCTCTTAATTCAGAAGCCTGCTAATAGGCCAACACATTTTCACACATGTATTGTAATTGTTGTAAAACTACTCTTGAACACTTATAATGCATGTTGCTTTAACCTTTGTTTAACACCTGAACTAATTCACTTGTTGTAATACATATATGTTAATGAAAATGTGTTGTATATGTTGTTAACGTTGTCTCACCCATGTAGACTACTCCCCTGGATACCAGACAAATCTTTCACATAAAACTTGTTATAACAACCCTTTCACTCGCACGGACTAATCCACTAAATGTTATATGAGTTATCTTCCTTTATGTGTTGTGACTGCCACATCCATGTGGACTATTCTGTCAGAAGCTATGCATGTCCTGTTGTGTTGAGTGTTCCTAGAAGACTTGAGACTTTTCCCAACCAACTTGAGACTCACTCCCACCCTCTCCCTATATGGTGAAAGAACCATTCACACAAGTGACACTTACAGTCACCAGGCACGTGAACCTCACTTCTCGAAAGACAAATAAGACCACTCTCATGTGCTGACAAGTAAGTGTTGAGGAAAATATTTAATATAATGGCAACCAGGCCATCATACTGAATGGGACTCCCACACCAAATAGTGTGAGGTCTAGTTGGGGTTTCATATCGGGGTGATCCCCTGAATGTTGGTGGGTCCAACAACACCAACATTTCTAGTACTGGAATGAGAGTAGCTAGTTGTATATGGATGAACATCCTCTCACAATCCCTCATCAACCATCTGGTCAAGGAAATAACTCGCAGTCCCTCTCACCTATGTGTGACTCTAAAGTTGGTTGCATCTCACCTCCCAGGACTGAACATGAGATCCCATATCATCAACTTCGCTCCCTCTATCCCATCACCCTCCAATGTGCAAAAATAGTCAGATTGATCTCAGGCATAGAACATATTCCATACATGTCAAGGAAGCCAAAATCCACTTCAACAGGGGTTGTTGTATCATCAGTGGAAGAAGCAGTTCTTGCCACAATTGAAGGTATAACAGAAGCTTTTGAAGATGGAGAGGAACCTTCGGTCTTTCGATAAGGCAAATGAGACAACTTTGTGATCTTGGGATCAGACTCTGGTATAGGATCTGGAGGGGAAGGTGGTAGGGAAGGCAGAGGCAGAGACAAACCAACATACTTAGAGCTGAAACTGTCATATTCTGAAAGAGAGGAGGAGGATGAAGAAGAAGAAGAGATGGCTAACCCAAATCTAGAATGGATGACTCAGGGACCATTGTCTCTCCACGCTGCTTTGCACAAGATGCCGAAGCGAGTGGAGAGAATGAAAATCAACTTCAACCCTGATACCACAATGAAGGCAGAAGACCATTTGGATAACTTCTACCTATGGTTGCAGGCCCTTAAGCTATGGCATAACAACATAGATTGTATATTGTTTCCATGTATCTTGGATGGTCATGCAGCTACATGGTATCAAAACCTTCCACCAAACTCCATACAGAACTAGGGTGCATCCAAATGCATCTTCTTTGAAACTTTTTCTCATGAAAAGACCCCAACTATGTTACTCAAATAATTGGGAAGCCCAAACATGGAGGGTAAAGAAAAGGTAAAATATTTTAGCCTGAGGTTTACATGTATATTGAACAAATTTTCAGCAAACACCAAACCTCATGAATCCGTCACTATTGATTACTACACATCTACACTATCGACCAAAATTACGTAGATCATCAAGTGAGCTGTGAAACCAACACTTTTGGAAAACTGTGAAGAGGCTATTTCTGTAGAGAAAGACCTGTATGTGATTGGAGTCATCAAGGATGATGAATCAGAAAAGAACTCCAAAGATGCGAGTAGGAATTCCCAAGCGATGGTGAGCAAGGGTAGATACAAAGAAGAAAATGATACTGAAACCCTCACTTACCTCATCAAGAAATGACAACAAAAGTGTATGATCTTAAATAATAGAAAACAGACACATCCACAAGCATCCATCAACCCAGACAGAGATTGAGAAGCAACTCATTAGGTATCAACTAGTTCTCTCAAAAAACTATGTAGAGCTCTCTGTTTAATGTTGAACAGTGAAAAAATCCCGATTTCGTTTGATCCACGAAGAACATCAACCTGAGAACTTCTGCTCGGATTGGAAGTGAGTCACAAAATTGATATTCAGCTATACATTCGATGTAGAAAACAATATGCAGGAGCAGTTGGATGACAGAGATAATGACGAAGGTTTTGCACCTGATGAAGCATCAAGTTCTAGGTATGTGATGAATTCATTTCAGTGCTCTTAAGAAATGCCAAAGATGAACATCGAGAAGCAACCCCCAAAGAAAAATGACTATTACAATATTAGGAGTAAAGGGGCTCCCCTCACACTTGAGGAAGCACAAGAAAAGATGAGACTGTTGCTGAGGAAGGCTGATCCACCAGCCGCCCCAAAGCAAAAAACATAGAATAAGTTTAGGAAAACAACAGTGGACAAGAGTACCTCCATGAGCAGCAAACTGCAAAACACTTCGTCGGACAACACAAACATCAGCCCTACCCTGAACACCTCAGTGAGTCTTCCACCCTTGGACTACAACATTGTAGATGACAAGAAGAAAACTTGAGCGAACATTAGCTTGTTTTAGTTAGCTAAGATCCAAAGTCAACGAGACATTCTGTTGTGGGCATTGGGATAGACAACAATGAACAACATAGCCTCTACCAGCAATGAAGCAAGCACACCTCCCAGATCACTATCCACTATGCTCAACACACTCTGGATGGAAGTAGCAAACTCGAGTTACCCTCTATTCCTTATATCATTTTAAATTCTTAACTGCAATGTTCACAAATTCTTGGTTCATTCTTGTGCAACAACCAACTTCATGCTGCTCTCCATTACGAAAAAGATCAATGCATAATGGAGCAAGACATCTGCACGAATCATCCAACATGATTGAACATCAATACCAGCCATTGGTGAACTACGAGATGTGATCGTTTGACTATCTCATGATGACCGAGTCCACTAATGCATCGACATAGTTGTTTTGGACATACCAGAAGCATACGGTCTACTACTCAGTAGAGACTCGTCCAGCAATATGGACAGATGCTTTACTACATATTGGTCCCACATGTGGCTTCTGTACAAGGAAAAATGAAACCAAATCCGGGTGTTGTCCAAGAGGTATATGAAGCACAATGTCACTCCCCATAATGGCGAGAATGAACCATTGGCCTTCACAGAACTCATGTTTGGTAACTGCCCACTGGAAACAACATTGGGGTGTTATCTTGCATGACTACCTCCAACCCCACTAGGCACACAGTTGGGTCTCCTTCCTTGTCAAACTGATGGAAATGAAACATGTATAGAGCTTTGTAACATTTTTAGTAGTAGCAGTAGAAACAACAACAACAACAGTGCAAGTGTGTCAAACGGTCTGTGTACAGACGAGTTGTGGGCCATGTATTTTGATGGGTTAAAGACACATGATGACTCAAGGGCAAGGTGTATCTTGGTTGACCCAAAAACCAAAAAACAAATGATTTCAAGCCACTCAGAGTTCGAGTGCACAAACAACATTGTCGCGTACAAATCACTCATGTTGGGCTTACAAAAAGCTATTAGCCTCAACATGGCTGCACGCAAAGTGGTAGGTGGTTCAGAAATACTGATACAAAAGGCAATGCACCCCACAAACAATGTTGATGCTTTCAAGGACACAACAACTGATGAAGATGAGCATGAGCAACCCTTAAAAACTACAACTAATGGAAAGAAAGGAAATCCCATCCCCAAGGGTGTGGTTTTTCTCAACAAGCTCTATGAGTTGTAGAACCACTGTCAATGGCCACAAAATAGTAGAACCCATTGGTCCACCACTACGGATGAACATGGCAACATAAGAACCAATCACTACCTGAAGAAAATCAGTCTTGGTACAAACTACACATAACAGCAGCGACAAGTCTTTAACCACTTGATCAAATAGTATAGGGATGTCTTTGCATGGGTATATATGACTTGAGTACATACGACATGTGAATGATCCTATATAGGATTCTAAGCAAAGGAGGAGCCAACCCATTGCAAAAAAATATGGGTAAAAGACATATGTCGGTTGAACCTCTTATACATAAAGAATTGACTAAGTTTTTGAATGTTTGGATTACTAGAAAGTTCGTCACCATACATGGGTTTCTAATTTAAGTTCATTACATAAGAAATCTAGGGAAATCCACTTGTACATTAATTTTAGAAACTTGAGCCATTCCTGGAATAAAAACAACTACCTTGTGCAATCATTAGAGCCTATCTTGCACACAGTATCTAAAGCAGTAGTGTTGTCTTCACCTAAAGGCCTTTTGGAATACCACTAGGTTTCTATAGCGAGACCTGATATTCTTATACTGGTCCATGACAAGCTTGGCCCACACACATAACATCTGCAATCACTTTATGGGGGCGTTGAAAACCTTCCTGTCAATGGCCATGTTATCGGGAAATCTAGTGTCCACTCGGAGCTACTAGTCCCACTAAGACTGGTAGCTATCTTAGAAACAAACAAACTAAAACTACTTTCACTTTCCTTTATGAGAAGTAGATAAGAGGAGAACAAAGGACACCAACCTCAATCTTGCGCTTGGCTCCTTGTTTAGTTCTTCTCCCTTTTGACAGATCTTTGCCACTCCTCTTTGGTTTGCCCAGCTTCAAAGAGCACCTGTGGAATCAAAGAAGCATAATACTATCGAAGAACAAAGATCTATAGTCATAAGCAATACAGGACCAGATATCTATTGGCCACACAAATGCATATATCATCAAATGTACAAGAATGTGGAGGAAAACTTGAATAGCTTTATTAATATCAAGAATAGCAAAGAGGATTACAACCAATTGTTCTCATCCAGCATCATCCTCCATCAAGAAAGCCCTTCTTCACCTCATGTAAAGCTTAGATCACCCAACACTATGATGTTATACCCAAAAACCAACAACACTTCTTTACAAGATACAAGATTCCAGCCTCTGGATCTCTGTGATGAGGGATCCATATATAGATGATTGTAGGGGGGTGAGTCAGCTTCTAGGATTTTTATTAGTGTCCTCTCTCTGATAGTTCTTGATTCCACTTGGAGATCGATGATCTCTTACTCATCCCTGGGCAAATTCAGAGAGGCAAGTGTTAGAGGAGAAGTTTCTGGAAGATTCCATGATCCTCCACCTCGCAAACTGTCCCTTCCATTTGTCCATTCTCACCCATTGTACCCTACAGAAGGGATTTCTAGTATGCAGCACACCCTTTACACTAAGTAGGTGAGATGCATCGCACCCTTTGCACTGGGCATTCTGTGTGGTCCAGTTTTGACCAGTTTTGAGTAGTATTCTGTGGAGAACTTCTGGGAGATGATGTAATCAGCTGACCTTGTTCCTTTAGGAAGTGAAGAAACACTTTTAGGGACTTAGGAGCCCTTGGTTTATGGACATTTGTGATTGGGGTTGCAGTGCCCAAAAATTTCTATAACAGTTGCCCCCTAAAGCATGAGGTCCTTAATCTTTTGATGTCAGGTGAAATGCTTTATCATGAGGATCCGAAGTTTTTTCAAGCTGGAAGGCGACCTGTAATAACAATACAATACATTATCTTCGTAATATTTTTCATGATCTAGCTGAGGCGGGAATTTCCATGCTCAACTTTATAAACTCATTTTCATGTACATAGGACAGACAACCGTCTGTGTAGTAGACTGATGATTCAGATGGAGTCATCATCCTTTGATTTGGATGATCATTTGTTCGAAAATGATGTACATTTGATATCTTTATGTTCCTGAATATATCACAGCCCGGATGGATGAAACTAGTTCTACGGTCTTCAAAACTCATTCAATCTTTACTCAAAGTATAAGTAGATCCATGTGAAAGACGTTTTGGAGTCGAACATTGAAAGACATCACTTGATTACTAGCCAATGATGTAAGCTATTTACAGGCGTGAGAGGAATCACCAATAATGAAAATGACCCTCAAGGTACTATAGTACAATTTGCATGGTGTGAAAAAGGGACTTGGCGTCAAACACCACACAAAATCTTTCGGTCGAAGGCCATTATTGTAAACCTGTCACCGGAAGTGAGAAACTTGCCATTGAGGCATGCAAGCTTCAAAGTACTGAAAGGGGTTGTTCCTAGGTCGACTTCTTGGATAATGAGATGATGTCAACAAGAAGTGATCCATCATAGGAGGGCCTTAATGAATCCCACATCTACAACATGGAACGGAGCAGATGATTTTGGAGGTGAAAATGATTTGATGATACAGGGTTCAAAGTGGCGGTCATGAAAGAATGGAGCGTGAATGTATTGCAGCGGATGAGGCACAAGTGAATTCTCTAAGCGACTTCTCTTGAAAATACCGGCGACACTAAAAATGGATTGGTAGAATTAACCCAAAATATGGATGGTGTGATGGACCCACGATGATATGACTGGTGAATCGAATAACCCAACCTGACTCGGATGTGGAGTGAAAGTGTCATGTTCAAGAGCGACTTGCTACCAATAAAGGCTCTTCAAGTTTTCTTCCCAATTTTCCCCTGTCATTGCTGACCGGTACCTCTTTATTTTTATCAAGCTTGAGGAGGATAACATATGCTTGTTCTATAATCCACCCTTCAAGCGAACCCATCACTATGTTTTAACGACCCTAGCCACAGTGAAACTCATTCTCGTCCATTTGGACAAGTTTGTTGCTATTGGTTTTAACGACTTTAACGACAATGATAACTCGGTCCTTTTTCAATTTTAGAGAGTCTGAAAAGGGACAGAAAGGAAACTCCAATGATTCTTTTTCGTCATATAATCCCTTAAGTCCATAAAAGTGTAAAATAATATGAAAGGGATGAATTTTCGATAGTTTTAACAAGCGGAACAAGACGAGCGCTCAATCGTTTTGTGTAATAGTCCCTCAGGTCCAAAAAGATTAAAATCTAGAGGAGGGATAGCACTTCTGATGACTTTAACGAGCCAAAGAGGCCAATCGCTCGGAAATCTTTTCATTTTTTACAAGTCAGGTGAAAAGAGCTTAAAGGAGACTCGTTTTTTGAGGAATGAGTGATAATTTCGAGTAGTAGCTGATTCTAGGTAAGGTTTTGAATTTTCCAATCACAGCAGTGTCACGAGTATGGCTAATAGAATCACTCTTCGAAGATGTTCCTCAAAAGGTTAAACAATCAAATGGAGGCATATGATTGGCTAAACAGAGTGGAGGTGATGATGAGAACAGGACCAAGGCTCAAAAGTTGATGATAATGCATTTTCAATGGTTATTTACCAGAGATTGGTTCATTTTTTAATGAGATTAAACTCTTAGGGAAACATTTGCTCATTGCTTAGGTTTAATTTTTAATGAGCTTGAACTCCACATAAAAACTACTCGTGATAGTGGTCATTGATTATTTGATTCACTATTAGCACTTTGTTCTTTCAAAGGTCGTACTACCTATTTAATTGCTTCATCAAACTGATTAGAAATGAAAACATATGCTTGATAAAAAAACACTAATGCCTTACTCGAATTATGTGAATAGTAATTTAGAAGTGACTTTTACCTCTCATTTTACCATTTCATTTGAATTTGGTTTGTTGGAGCTCTGGAGGTGTTTTTCCCCCCCTGATTTTCACTAGCTAATTCTGGGAGATTCTGTGGACCATTCTTGATGCCATCTGGACTAGGTAGGAGTTAAACTTGTGCTCTTCAGCTGCATTCTTTCCTTTTTGAATTCTGAGCATGTTTCCCTGCTTTGTTGAGCCTCTGTGGTTTTGAACAATTTTCCTTGGCCCCATTGCACCCCTCCTATATCGAAAGGTGTGATGCATATTGTTCTTGTCATTGGCTAGTCAATATGCATCGCTCCTAGTACACAGTTGGGGTGCGATGGCTGCAAGGAAGGAAACTTTTGCACTGTTTTCTTATGGAATTTTTCATGTTTCTGTAAAATCAGGACCCTGACTCTTCTCTTGTTTGTTTTTTAGAGATTCATCGGAGAAAAATGGTTGTTACATGGTGAGAACACAATCATGAAGAAGATGACACGGTTGCTTTACATGATCTGGGTACGATAACTGCACTGCGGAACTGTGGTCTGCTGAAGTTTTTCTACATCTCTAGCATGAGGCAACAAATCAACTTGTTGCAATATTTCCTCGACACCTGGGATCCTACCAACCAATTTTTCCAGATCAGGGGAAAATCTATCGCCTTGACTGTCATGGACATCTATTTTTTGACCAGTTTATCGAGGCATGACGCCCCTCTCTCATTATCAGGTTCTGCCCGTGGGGGTGAATCCGTGAGAGAGTACATTCGCTGGCACTGTAGAGAGGGATCTCAGCTGAGTATGGATGGCAAGATCAACATCCGAGATGTCACTGACTGGCCCTTGAGGACCATTCTGTTCACTTTTGCTAGACTGGATGGTAGTGCGGCTCTTCATATAGCTAACAGGTCTTAAATGCAGTATGCCTTGGAATGCCTTGAACCGAAGGTGTTCAATTGGTGTGACGCAATACTCTCTGTGATGAAATAACAACTGACCAAGGTGAAAAGTGGAAGATCCAAGAATTTCGGCTATGGTTCTATTTTGACTGCTTTCGCTTTGGAGAAGATCCCACTAATGCAGTCGCAGTATATCTCACTTGGTTTACCTCCACCGATTGAGCCACAGATGCAGAGATGGTTTGACCTCATGTCCCGACATGCTGGTCAGCCTCAGATTTCTTTCTCTGGTACCTTCTTTGAGTGGTTTGACTGTCAGGAGATGGTTTACGCCAAGTTTCCATATGCTGGCATGGATTTCCGAGGTGATTCGGATTTGGTGCTGCCAACTGGTGAGCACTGGGGTGCTATCGGTAAATTCTCTGACCATATCTCTGTTTATTGTTTTTATAATGTTATTATTCTTTCTTTTATCATGACTAATCAAAACCCATGTGCTCATGAAGATATTGGACCAGTTCGACTGGTAGTACGGTAGAGAGAACTAGCTGCCCCTCCGGCAGGAGAGGCTGTGGGGAGGGCCATTCTTCGCGACCTTGATGTGGCCGAGACTCTTTCAGCATTATAGGATTAGGTTGAGGGTCTCATCCTTGGCATTCCGGACATGAGGAACGACGAGCTGCCTCTGAGGTTGCAGCGACATACTACTGGTGTGCCGAGTCGATGGACTAGGCTTTTACGCATGATTACACAGGGGGTGACTTGTTATCCTCAACATCATTAGACTAGGGTGCCCCCTAGCATTTTGAGTTTCGGGTCATTTGACCGATTTTTTCTTGGTTACTGAACATTATGTGTAAACCATAAACAATTATATATATATTTTTTATTTTCAGAGCTTTATTTCGGTTAAGTTACATGATCCTGTTGCAAATATTGATGTGATGCTTCTTTTTATAAATGTCACAAATGTCTATCTAACACATAATTTGCCAATGAGTCTGTTAATGTGTTTAAATTTTTGGAAATATATTGATATTGAATGAAATTGAATTGTCTTTCCAAAATCCTGACCCTTAGGAACATGCGATAGATAGCTGGATTCTGTACAAAGTAGATACCAGTGAGATGTAGAGTGACGAGTTGTGAGTCTAGCCTGATGACAAGTCGAAATATGCCATGTGCGATGGCATCAGAGAGGATTTCTATCAATGTGATGTATTTAGCTATATTGTTTTTCGATTGATCAATACATACCCCTTTGAAACTCACTAACTCGTCGTTGGGATTGAAGATGGCCCAGGCCGGAGAAGATAGGTTTCACGAACTACGACTCGCTCCTTTGGCATATCCAACAAATGATTCCAATAGGTTTGACATCTACAACAAATGCAAAAAGTGGATTACCCAACCAAAACAATTACCCTTAGCAAAAACAAAAGTGTAACAAAAGCATAGGGATTACTATGCTGAATTAAGCATAGTAACGCTCGAGGTACAACCTGTTACCGGGTTGTGCCAGTGGAATCCCATCATAATCCATCAACTCATAGGCTCCTTTTCCTAATACATGCTTAACAATATAGGGACCCATCCATAAAGACTTGAACTTACCTTCTCCCAACTTATCGGACTCCTGGTCATAAAGTAAGACCAGGCCGCCTTTTGAGAAGACACGAGGTTTGACATTTTTGTCGAACTATGCTTTGACTCATTTCTTATGGGCTTTGTTAGCCGAAGCTGCATCACGACGGGTTTCATCCAATTGGATTAATTCCAAGAAACAAGCCTCTTCTTTTGAAGTTCTGGGTAGAAGGTCAACCGCGAGTTTGAGGGATGAGATTTCACACTGAACTAGCAAGATTGCTTCTACACCATACACCAGTTGAAAACGTGTAAACCTGGTTGCATTCCTCATTGATGTCTGGTATGCACACAAGGCTGAGTATAAGATCAGCTACCAACTCCATTTATGGACTTCAATCATCCTTTGCAGCATCCGCTTCAGGACCTTGTTCATTGTCTCAACTTGTCCGTTAGCTTGTAGATAATACAGAGTAGAGCTATTGTGGGACAGTCCTAATTTGGCAGCCAACTCAACCATCATTTGATTGCGAAAATGTGATCCATGATCTGTGACTATGGCCTATGGAACGCTGAATCTGGAGACTACGTGATTGAAAAGGAAAAGGGCAGTCATTTCACCGTTGTTGTTTAATGTAGGCATCGCCTCGGCCCATTTGGTAAAATAGTCTAATACGACTATGATATACCCATGCCCCCCGGCGGAGGTGGGGCTACATGTCATGAAATCTATACCCCATTTGGAAAATGGCTCGACAACAACTACTCGTTGTAGAGGTGTGGGTGGTCTCCTTGTTTTGCTTTCGAAGATTTGACAAGCATGGCAACTTCTCACTGCTGTTATGCAATCTTTGAACATTGTTGGCCAGAAGTATCCTGCTCGTAAAATCTTTTGCACTGTAGCATAACAAGATTTATGTCCCCCACATGTGTCTAAATGACAATCATTCAGGACATTTTCGGCCTCCTCATGGGTGAGGCACCTCCATAGAACTGTATTTGATTACAGCATACCACGATGGTAGCGTATCACTGACGATCATGTAGTCTTTTGCTTGGTATCGAATTCGTCGTTGTTCCGAGCATGAGGTATTAGACCTATATGTTTTGGTTTGGAGATAGATAATTATATCTCCATACCATGGATTGCTTGAAGATATCAAAAACAAATTTTTGTCCACGATTGCTTCTTTGGACGTTGCATCATTGGACGTCGATTGGACATCACATAGTAACTCCGCGAAAACCAGGGCTTTCTTTGATTTGGATTTTTTGAATTCCAGATCAAACTCTTGTAAAATTGCTATCCATTTTGAATATTTTCCCCCCAGCAACTGTCACAACAATATATAAGTCATCGGGTTGAAATCTGATAAAATGGTAGTTTTTCTGAAGAGGACGTAGTGTCGAAATCTCTGTATTGCTTGAACAACTACTAGGGATAGATTTTCAACGTAGGAGTACTTTATTTCCGTATCATTTAAGTTTCAGCTTAAATAATATATAGGATGTTCAATTCCATTATCTTCTTGAACTAAAACCATCTCTATGGTCGTATCCACTACAGCCATATACAGGCTAAAGTCTTTTTGATAATCAAGAACATACATTAATGACGCTTTTATTAGGGATTGTTTTAAAGCATAAAAGGAAGCTTGCGCGACCTGGTCCCAAATGAAGGGTACTTCTTTTTTGAATAGACGAGTATAACCTTTAGTAAGTTTGGTGTAATTTGGAATGAACCTCCTCAGAAAGTTTGCTTTCCCTTGGAGTTTTTGAATCTGAAGCAAATTTGAACGTGGAGGCAAATCAATGATTTCCTGAACCTTACATGGGTCGAGACGAATCTCATCCTTTGAGACCACAAAGCCAAGTAAATGACCAAAACTGACACAAAACATTCATTTGTATGGATTGAGTCGTATCTTGTAGTGTCGGCAATGTAGAAATATCGCTCTCAAATGCTGTGGATGATCGGTCCATTTTTGCAAATGAGCTGGAAGATCATTGAGATATGGTTGAACGATGTTCTTGATGTCATGGAAAGCATAATTCATTGCTCTCTGAAATGTTTCCCCTGCATTCTTTAAACCAAAGGGTAGCTTGTGATATGCGAATGTGCCCCACTGACAAATAAATGCAGTCTTTGACTGGTCTTGTGGGTGGATATTTATTTGATTATACCTGGAAAATCCATCCATAAATGAAAAGATTTCACATCCGGCGCATTCATCAATTATCTGGTCAATGAAGGGTGTAGGGTAGTTGTCTTTCGGACAAGATTGATTTACATCCCTATAATCGACACACACTCTAATCGTTCCTTGTTTCTTCATCACAGGAACAATATTGAATACCCGATCGGTTAGAGGAACCAGGTAAATAAAACCAGCATGGAGGAGTTTTTCAACTTCCACCTTGATGGCAGTGGTTTTCTTGGGGTGCACCTACCGGAGCCGTTGTCATACTGGTTTGACATCTGGATACATCTTAATTTCATGTTCAACTATGCTTGAGTCAATTCCTGGCATTTCATCATATGACCAAGAAAATATATCTCTAAACTCGCGAAAGAGAGAGTAATATACTTCCACTTCTGAAGAAGAACAAGATTTGCTGACATGAATTTTCTCTACAACATCTGTTTTGGTCGAGATATTTATGGCGATAGTATTTTCAATATTGGATAGGTTTTGCTCAGAATCCACTGTATTTACAGTATTTAATAGAAATTCAAGAACTGAGGGATGGTCAAGGTCACTGGAATTATCCTCCTTACAATCCAGAAGATGGGAACGATGGTGTAATCTTCCCATGGTGTCCTGTCAATCATCATTGACTTAACAATTCCTTCGTCTGTAGAATGTATTTTCGACCAAGGATCTGAAGGGGTGCCATATTCCTTAAACCTATCTATCCAAAAACTTGATGAGCGTTGATTTGGCTTTGTCTCCCATGCTGAAAACATTGATTACTACAATATTTCTATTGGGATTAGAGGCAATACCTGCAGATGATCCATGTTAATATCTTTTTCTAACATCTTTTGAATATAAGATATCATATTGCAGGTTCCCACCTTGGCCACTTCTGCCAAATTGGTTGGAGGCGGTAGGGAAAAAGTCCCCATTAATGTAGGGTCTTTTAGTAGGCCTACTTCGATATTTTGAAGCGAATGAGGGCTTCCATGGATCATTGGAATGCTTCTCATAACTTGTAAACTGTTGGGGAGAAATGTTTGTTGGTCGATGATTATAATTCCTCCTTGGAAAGGAAATTCAATCTTCCTAAAGTAGGTCGACACAACGGTAGCCATGGCATATATCTAGGGCCTTCCCAGTAAGATGTTGTAATCGAGGTTTTCATCGATAACTTCAACATCAATTTCTATTGTTTTGCCCCCCAATTTGACTTGAAAGTTACCCAATATCCCATATGGGGTGTATGTTCATCCATCAAATTCTTTTAATGTCATCGAAAATTGGGAAAAGGTTTGAGATCCTAAAGTTTTCCAACAACTCATTGACATAATGCATGTAGATACCCCCCTCATCAATAATTGTTCGATGAACAGTTTTGTTGAGGGCTTTCACTTGAATAAAGAAAGCTAGTTGAGCTGGTAACTGAGGGTCATATCCTTTATGATTAAAGGATACAAGATTGGAATTTGTTGGGTCAATCCCACCTATCACTGAAAATAAACCCTTCCTTCGGGAGGGGTAATTTTGTAGCACCTCTAGTGTTGACCTAGCAGATGGTGATTGGGCCAGATCCTCCACTATATTATAATGTTGTGCTACTCTGGCACGAGGATTAAATGTCGATTTGTGTACTAATCCCTTTGGCGGTTTTATCGTTATTTCAGGGATGATGAGTGGCAAAATTTCGGGTGAAGTTTTTGTCGAATTACTAGGTTGATTGTTATCCTTGTTCTTCAACATCTGTGGATTCCTGTAATATTTACTCGTCAATATCAAAGCGTCATTTTGTTGCTTTGAAACAAACAACATTAGCACTTGGGACGAGGAAGCATTTTCATTAGCAACCAGATTTGTTCCTGGATTCAGAAATGGATCCGTCAATACTGCTGAGGTTTTTGAACTCTTGAAGAATTTTCTAAGCTTAGCTTTATATGGACATTCTCTCATCGAATGATCCTCATCACATGTAAGGCATCGAATTTTTGGTTTCCTATCTCCAGAAGGGTTTGCAGAAGATTTTTCAGGAGATGACTCCTCCTGTTTCTTCTTCTTCGCTTTCTTTTTCTTCTTGCCTCCTGGTTGCTTGGTTTCTTTGCCTTTGTTAGTTGATATGGCATTTACTTTCGAGGTGAGAAGTTCTTCATTTTCATTTTGACTTGAAACTGTATGGGCTTTCTTTGACGTAGCCTTTATATTTTTCATGCTAGTCATACCTATCATGCCATTGCTGGCATGAGAGTCTTTGTTTGATTTAGGAGGGGGAGGAACGGAATATTCTGGTGTACGAGCATCAGGGATTTTATTGTAGAGCGTGCCAAACTCAGTATATATCAAGTCTAGATATTGTGCATGAGCAATAACTTGCTCTTTAGTGACGACTCCTCCCTTTTCCACATCTTCTGTAATAGAAGGTAACAATGACTTAATAAACCATTAAGCCAACAGCTGATCAGGAACATATGTTTTTACCATTCTACTATGACGTCGCCACTCATGAATATGATTGGATATGTGAGTGGACATCATTTGCTTGAAATTGGTAAGCAGCTCTGTTCCCATTTCTTACCTTATGGGTAACTGAAAAAGGGTTAAAAATGTTGTGGCTAGGGTACTAAATTTATCAAACGAAGCTTTAGGCAATTCGATATACCATTTTGCTGCCAGACCAGTCAACGTTCGCTGAAAAAGGTGAAGCCTGATCGAATCATCGTTGAGGGTGTTTGATGAACACCAAAGATGAAAAGTCATCACATGATTCGACAGTCTTCACCCAGATTTCCATTAAATTTATGAATATCAAATGAAAGTTTATGCGGAATCGCCAACCACCAAGAGGCGTAGGCAATTGGATTCTTCATTAGTCGATTTAGATCTGGTAACTCTAAAGTTACCAGGAAAGGCAACTGTTGATTCAGGCTTGGCAAGGCATACCTAGGATAAGATGTAATTGCCTGAGCAGTTGGTCTTTGCATACCAGCATAATGCATTTGATGCTGGTAACTTTGGTAAGGTTGATGGGCATGACAATTATGATATGATTGATATTGACCGTTTTGAATATACGGCTACCAATTACTTGCAAAGACTTGTTGCTTGGATCCTTGGTAAGCTTGTTGGAATTGCGGTTGTTGGTATTGAACCAACCATGGTTGTGAAGCCATGAGCTGTTGTCCAGTACTGACTATTTGACCAAGATGAGGGGTAATGATCCTCGTTTGAACCTGGGTCATTCCACTAGTCGGTGATTGTGGTCACGTCATAGGGACAAGAGGTGGTTGCATTACAACCTGAGAAGTTTGAGGTTGGCATACAACAAGCAACGCTTGTACTTGCGATACTGCCACAATTGCTGGCGTAGTGGAGATATTTGACATAGGTAAACTTTGTTGCATTGAGTATACAACTCTTTATTGTTGAGGCAAGATTGGCACCCAACCACTAGATGTAATTCCAACATAACCTAAATTATGTTGTGAACTCTCGCATGGTTGTTCTCCTTAAGAAGACAATGAAAGGGTATACGGCCCTCCATACGGC
>APFE030927552.1:0-12870 GCA_000404065.3 Pinus taeda | reverse complement strand
TGAATCTGTTGAAGGTGAATCTAGCTCACAAGGTGAAGCAAGAAACTCGAATAAGAAATCTGAAATGCTCAACAAGGAACAACCAAGGAAAGAAATTCCTCAAAGAAAATCCCTTGCTCCTAACTATGAAAGTGATAGATGATTATTTCCTCCACTGAATAATGTTGAATGTTATGTATGTCATAATCTTGGACATGTTGCAACTAGATGTAGAAGTAGAATGGTTCAAGACCATCACAAAAAATCATCACATCGCAGGTATTTCATAGGATATTTCTTTGCCTGCAATGCATATGGACACAAAGCAATTGATTGCAATAGAAGGAACATGAAATATGTAAGATGTTATACATGCAACAAACTTGGACATAAAGCAAGGGAATGCAGGAGCAATTTTCAAAATTCAAGACAAGAGGACCATACATCATCACAGTTTCAGAAGACAGAATTAAAGACAGAAAGGTGTGACATAACTTAGTTAGCTGACATAACAGACACAGGGGATACTGAAAGTGAAGAAATTCAGTATTCCATCTTTCATACGCTGATATAATGAAAATAAGTCGCGTATATACGCGAGTTACAGGCTGCAGAGTCGCGTATATGGAGATCAGAAGAAAGGGCAGCAGAACAGACCCAAGAAATGGTTTGGTCATGATAAGAAATGGTTGGCATAGGCTCAGGGGGAGCATATACTTCAAATAATGCATTGTTGGCATTATGGTTAGGAGTTGTTGATAAAGTCTATGAACCTAAATGATACATCTTGCTGTTTGATCAAAGGAATGGTATTGCAGGTTTAGATGTTGATGCTTATGGTGCAGATCATATATGATGAATGATAGTCATGATCTTGAATGAATTTCTGGTCTTAGAACTTGCATCTGCTCAGGGGGAGCATGGATGGATTCATACAACTTGGCATATACAAAGGGGAGCTTAATCAGAAACTTCAGCATGTACTCAAGGGGAGTATGGACAGCAGAAGGTATACCAAGGAAGAGAATATCTTGGTCCGCCCTTTGCCCTTGATGTCAAAGGGGGAGAGTGACTTGGTGTGGTGGTTTCCATCAAGTCCAAAGGGGGAGATCGTTGGCATTATGATTCAGGTGTTGTCCTTGATGGCAACTCACTCAAAGGTTTGATATAGGTGATGACAACTTAATCAGATGGCAAATCCAGTGCAGTAGGTCAAAAGAAAGGTATACGCAGGTTAGACTTGATGAAAGCACGTATATACATGGGTTATCTGAGAAAAAGGCACGTATACGTATACACACAGGTTCATAGAAGGAAAAGCGTGTACATGGTTTTGGTCTGTGGTATTTGGTCCATGGTATTTTGGTATTGGTCCATGGTATTTGGTTCGAAATGACGACCCCAGGTATTGGGTCCAAGGTATTGTTTCTACATGGTTTTGGACCATGGTATTGAGAAAATCCTAACCTATATAACGAGAAGATCATTAGGCAAAAGGAGAGAGCAAGGAACGGATGTCTCACGAAGTGGGAAGATCTAGTATTGCTCGTTATCGGTTTGTGCTGCTTGGCTTGGGTTGGATATGACAGAGAAGGTATAAGTAATTATCTTTAGATCTGTACGCGGGTTGTCTCTGGTGAAAGCGCGTATACACGCGGCTTTGATATAGTCAAGTAGCGTATGAATTATGAGATTTGGTGTTTCAGGTTGTTGTTGTTCTAGTGGTTGCTGCAGAGTTCTGGGCTTTGGTTTGTGTTCTGTGTTTTGATGACAGGGTTTCAGTGATTCAGTATTGGGTGATTTATAGATTTATGATGCAAGTATAAGTTGATGATTGTATTGCAGCAGTGACTGTTTTGTACTTATGGATCCAGTTTGAAAATTTATGAAACGTGGTCCCTGGAAGAAAGAGAAGGTTGTAGCCTTCTGTAGGCCAACACCTACGTACTAGTATCCTTGGCCTAGTGCAAGAGCTAAAGGGGGTTGTAGCTCCCTTCCAGGAGAAGCTGGAAAACGAGAGAGGGTTGTAGCTCTCTGCATGTTGCAGCCTGCGTACTGGTAAAGGACTGCACCAGTACATTGTAAAAGAAGTTTCTTATTAAAGTAAGAAAGAGACGAATTGCAGCAGGTGGTCTTCACCCACATTGGGTTTCCACCTTATATCTTGGTGTTCATGTGTGCTTCTTATGTGTGATGATCTGTACTTTTTTACTACACCTGATTACTGTTAATAAGATTAATAATGTTTTGATGCATTTACTGAAGATAAGCTAACTGAATCATAAGATTATTGCATGTACGCTGGTTGCATTTAACACAGTCGCATATATACGCAGATATACTGAACTAAAGCCACGTATATACATCTGAGTATGAAAAATGAAAAGTATCTGATTTGATTTCACCCCCCCCCCTCTCAGTATTATTTCCAACACTTCCAATCATCCTCTGTAAAAGATCCACATTCTAAGTGTTCCATTCGTTCTTCTAAAAGAGAAACAATGACAACAATTGCATAATTGTAGGAAAAAAAAGCCTTGAAGCTCCAAAGGTATTCCATTTGTAGTGAGATGTCATCAGAGGAAGGATTAATGGGAATAGTGAGGAAAACTATAACCTTCACAGTGTTCATTACAAGTTCAATCTCCATGGTGGATCCACCTCTTGTAAACCAGGAAAACCAGATCTTCTCCTTCCATGATGGCCGCAACTGTCTGTGTATTAAATTCTAAATCTGTTTTTCACGTAATCTGGCAAATAAGGTTCCAAAGAACACCAAAATTCTCTCAAATGGTTATGAATTTGAGAGAATTTCTCTTGGGTAATATAATTGACCTCGTTCTGGTTCTGAAGAAAACCCACATTTTAGATTTTTGAAATTTGCTTCCAATTGGTCATAAAACATGTCTTAAAATGGCGAGTCAAAACTGCTTCACATTTCCTGTGCTTCAGTTAACAAAAATTGATTGTTTCTAGATTGATTGCTAGATCTGGAGATTTGGACTTATTACGTGGCCCATGCTACAATGCGTATGCATATTTTTCACCATTCGATGTTGGAAGGTTTCAATGTGGAAGATCTTGCAGATCTTAAGTTGATTGCCAAATTCCATAAACGAATCATAGCTCCATATACAGGATTGTGATATTTTCAATGATTTGACTCCTTTCAAGAAACAACAATGGTTCATTGAATTCACCTCACACGATCCATTAGTTGAACCACAATCTAGAAAATTATAACAAAAGCATTGTTATTGTTTTATGCAAAGATCGAGATCGGATTTGAAAACAAATATTTGGTGCAAATAAATATTGAATTGCAAGTAGAAGTTGAACTACATAAAGCTAGATGATTACACTGACATGCAGAGTATATCAATCAGCAAGCCTGAGATCTCAATGATATATGTTTTATTCGTAGGTTAAATGTCAAAGCCCAACCGTGGAAGCTTCGACCTAATGCTTCCGTACTGTTTCTCAACCTTCGTTTTTTCAAAGCCACACATAATGTTTGCATCAATTTGTTGTCTTGACAATTTGTTTTATCATATGTGCTTTATTAATTTTTAATTTTATTTCAAATTTGTTTAAATAAACAAATCACTTTGTGTGTGTGTGTGTGTGTGTGTGTGTCTATACACACACAAAGAGATTTGTTTATTTAAACAAATCTAATATATATATATAGAAACACTTCATTGATTTTTTTTATTTTTTTTTGTTAATGTGTGTTTCAAATTATTATAATGCAAGAAAATAAATACAATTTAAAATTAAATAAAAATGCAATCAAGCTTGATTTTATTTCCCTATTTTATCCTACTTGAAATTTTTTATTTTTTATTTTTTTTAAGCATATGAATGTTTCCAATGGAGCCATTTACGGATTAGACTTTCTAGAACATTCATATCCAAATTGGAAAAATGTACCTAATTGTGCATGAGGACATGAAAATCATTTTAACCTTTAGATTTGCCACAAAGATATCTTGAACAAATGAATGTCATGGCACAATTGCATTTCGATACCATTCCTCAATGTAGTCCTTGTGGTCCAACGAATGTTTAATCTGCATTCTCAATCCTTTGTTCATAAATGGTTAGTGTATATATATATATATAATATATATATATATATATTATATATAATATTGCAGCTAAATGGTTTATGCATCTACATGCTTTAATCATGTATCTAGGAAAAAACTGGAAAATGAACTCTAGACTGAAAGCTAGTTCCTTTGCACACTTCCCCGGCAACGTTGCCAAAATGTTGAGGCAAATTAATTACCTATCATTTAATTTTCAACCCAGGGGTTTCTATTGAAAATGGCAACAAGAAATGCTAAAAATAGAAGAGCTAAAAATAACAGTTTGCGTACCAGTGCTGGATTGGGCAATAGGGAATGAAAAATGGAAGTGCTAAAAATAACATTTTATTTTTAGCAGTTCATGATGGATTCCTATTTTATTCAGTCCTTGGACTAAAAATAGGAAGTAAAATTCGAATTTGAACTTAACAACTGTTTGAAAATAAATTAATTAATTCATCTTGAGTTAATTAGTTAAGGAAAATCAAACTTGAAGTCTATGTGAAGACATGCAACAGTTTCTCCTTTGATTGAGGAATTTAACCTTTAGTTAAAGAGATAAGGATGAGTTGTAATATTGATTTGTAATTATTGACTTAGTTTAACTAGTCAATCCAATTAGATAATTAAACAAGTTTGTTAAATTAATGAGAGTTCAGTTAGTTAATGCTTGCATGCATGTAACTACTGTAATTCAGATAACTGAAGATTCACTCATGGATAACTCATGCATGTCAGTTTAGTCAGATACCTAGTTGAGATCAGATGGAGGGACAATGTACTATCAGTTGCTAGGATATTCCTTGATGAATATTCCTTGCATGCAGAAGGAATATTATTCCTTATGGATTATGCAGTTGGACTTGAGGTTACAGTGAGTGTGATGAGGCCAATTCACACATGTGATATCTTTGGACCCCAATCAAAACCGCGCAAGGAAATATGAGGCTTGGAGGGCTTGAGAAAGATATATTCTATGTCTATTCAGTCTGTGAGCTGTATTGTTTGAGTGCAGAGAGATCATGATAGCTTGAGAGCTAATTCTTTTTGTAACTTGAACAAGATTTCCACTTGTATGATAATACAGAGTTGGGGTTTTAGGCTGGTGCTTTCCCCAGTGATATATCTTCTGTGTTATGGTTAACTACTTCTCATTCTCAGTTATATGTGTTCATGCTTGATGATGCTCATATTTGTTTAAGCTTCCACAAAGTTTATGGTAGAAGTAGATCAAATATTAATGCTTTAGGAAATTGCATATATTACGTTGATCTAAAGGTGAAAATTCTACATGGTATCAGAGAAAAGGTGATCAAGGAAGAACGATATACAAGCAGGAGAAGTACGAATTTTGGTTTCTGAATATTGAATTGAGTTCTTATCACATCTATTTCACTGATGGCATTCAGTGGCTTAAGACTCGAATATGCCCTTGATGGTAGTTCGAATTATATAGCACGGAAGGATTGCATGGAGGCAAAATTGGAAGATAACGGTCTCAAGGACTTCATTGATCAAGAAGTCCAAAAGCCGACCGATGCTACTCAATTGGCAGAATCAAAAAAGTGTGTGGCTAGAGCAAGGAGAATCCTCCTGGAGGAAGTTCGAGATCACATAGTCTCGAGCCTCCATGAGAAGGAGACTCCGTTTTTGATGTGGAAAACATTGAAAGATCTTTATCAGAATAGTAGCGATTAGAGGAAGCTGGTGCTGAAGGACAAACTTCGAAAGATCAAGTGCGAAAAAGGGTGACACAATCTCTACATTCTTGAACAAGCTCACCACCTGCAGGGATGAGCTTACAAGTGTAGGGGTCGTGACTGCTGATGACGACATGGTGAGTCTAGCACTCCTCGGTCTTCCTAAGAGCTGGCATAGCTACCAGGACTCAGTTAATGGAAGAGAGAAATTTCTATATTGGGAATGACTTTGGTCAGACCTAATGTAGGAGGAGACAAGGCGGAGCACCAAGGATGGATCTTCATCAAAACAAGATGATGAAGAAAATCTAGCTTTAGCGAGTAAAGCTAAGAAAGGGAAAGGGAAGACATCCCAATCCAAATCTTCTCATGGTGGGAAGAAGGTTGACAAGTCGAAGGTACGATGCTTTCACTGTCATGAAGTGGGCCACTATGCTATGCATTACCCACAAAATAAATCCAAGAAGAGTTCCTCAAAGGGATCTGATGGTGATGCACTAGCTTCACAATTTGAGCTGGATTTCTCGCTTATCGCATGCATGGTTTCATCCATGGTGGGATGTGTTTGGTACCTAGATAGAGGAGCTTCTTTCCACATGTCGGGTGACAAGAATATTTTTAGTACATTGGAGGATAAGGATCTCCAGATGCGGATCGAGATGGGCAACGATGGAAAATATTGTGTCTCCGGTGAAGGTACAGTCATGTTTCAGAGGGAGCATGGTGCTCCTCTCACCCTATCTGTTGTTAAGTATGTACAAGGTTTGAAAAATAATCTTGTGTCTATTGCTATGCTATAAGATAAAGGCTATGATGTAGTCTTTAGTAAAGGAAAAGTGTTCCTGAGGCATATCGACACCGAACAGACCAAGCGAATAGGAATTCGAGTAAATAATCTCTACAAGTTGGAGGTAGATGACTATGTTGCACTAAGTTCCAAAGTAGAGGTGGTGCAAAGCCAAGATGTAAGCGAGCTATGGCATATGAGACTGGGCCACTTGCATCATGGGGCCTTAAAGATCATGCAACAAATTTCTACCGGCTTACCCAAGGGAAAACTGGAGAAAATAGACACATGCAAAGGATGCACCCTAGGTAAGTATGTGAAAGCTTCCTTTTAGGATCGGGATAGTAGAGCTGAAGAAATCCTAGAGTGAGTTCACTTAGATGTATGTGGACCATTCTCTACAGCCTCCACCGCTAAGCAAAGGTACTATGTTATTTTCATTGATGATTTTTCTCGTAGATTTTGGATCTACTTTATGCAGAAGAAGGATCAGACCTTCTTGAGGTTTTGTGAGTTTAAAGCCTCGGCAGAGAAAGAATCTGGGAAGAAAGTAAAATCCTTGCGTAGAGACAATGGTGGAGAATATTTCCCAGCAGTTTAAAGACTTATGTGCAGCAAAAGGAATTAAACGAGAACTGACAGCGCCCCATAACTCACAACAAAATGGGGTGGCTGAAAGGAAGAATAAATCTATTGTGGGAGTAGCTCGAGTGATGTTGCATGACCAAGGCCTACCACTTCATATATGAGTGGAGGCATGCAATACAACAGTGTACCTTCAGAATAGAAGTCCTCATCGTGTTTTGGGGATGAAGACACCTATGGAGGCTTTTTTAGGGAAGCGACCATATGTGAGTCACCTCCGCATCTTTGGATCACTAGTTTTCTGTCATGTGACCAAAGATGCTCGAAAGAAGCTAGACCCAACAGCTGAGATGGGGATACTTGTGGGGTACATAGTTACACCCCACAATTATCGTGTGTTTCTACCTGCCAGTCAGAGGACCGTAGTGCATAGGGATCTGAAGTTCGACGAGCAGAGAGCCATGTGAGTGTCACTTGAGAAAGAGCTCAAGTTGCATGGTAATGAGGAACTTTTAGTTCCAAAGGAGGAAGAGCCTTCTAATGATGTGGATCAGCCACATGAAAAGGGTCCAGTAGTGGAGACCACCACTCTTGGAGTGCCTTCCAGAGTGGGCGGAAACGCTCACGGGAAGCTGACAGATTGATGCAGGATGTGAGAGAGAATGTGGGGTAGCCATGCTCTCATCGCAGATGGAGGAGATCTCCCGCGAGATACACTGGCTACATGGCCCTGGTTGGGGAGTGTGTAGTGACCGAACCTTCTTCTTTTAAGGAGGCAGTGCAACAACTGGTATGGGTTGATGCAATGGTAGAGGAGTACGATTCTATCATGAGGAACAGTGTGTGAGATGCTATCCCTAGACCTGCTAACAAGTTAATGGTTAGTTCCCAATGGCTTTACAAGGTAAAGCAGGCAGCTGATGGCAGTGTTGAGAAACACAAGGCAAGGTTTGTTGCCCGAGGTTTCTCACAGGTTGAGGGGATCAACTAGAATGAGACCTTTGCTCCCGTAGCAAGGTACTCATCTATTAGATTGATGCTAGCTCTATCAGCTTAGATGGTTGGAAGATCCATCAGATGGATGTGAAGACGGTGTTCCTCAATGGGAAGATTGAGGAAGAGGTATACATTGACCAGCCCGAAGGATTTGAGACCTTTGATCGCGAGTCGCATGTCTGCCGACTCAAGTGAGCACTATATGGGCTGAAGCAAGCACCCCGTGCTTGGTATACCAGGATCGACAACTATTTCACGGGGTTGGGCTTCACCAAGAGTGAAGCAGATGCGAACCTATACCACATCATGGTAGATGGTAAGACCTTGATTATTGTACTTTATGTCGATGATCTGATTTTGACAGGTGATAAGCAACTGATACAATCTTGCAAGGAGGACCTTGCAAGAGAGTTATAGATGAAGGACATGGGCCTC
Source organism: Pinus taeda (assembly GCA_000404065.3). Lineage (NCBI taxonomy): Eukaryota > Viridiplantae > Streptophyta > Pinopsida > Pinales > Pinaceae > Pinus > Pinus taeda. The sequence continues at coordinate 4,294 of APFE030927552.1, read as the reverse complement.
ATGCACTACTTTCTAGGCATGGAAGTGTGGGAAGAAGATGGGGAAGTATTTGTGTCTTAAGGCAGGTATGCCAATGAGATACTCAAGCGCTTTCACATGGAGAAGTGCAAGCCCATGTAGACTCCTCTAGATGGGAACTGGAGGAAGGAGTATGCTACTTTAGGTGAGGTAGTAGTCACTACTCTTTATCAACAGCTGGTGGGTTCACTCATGTATTTGGTGAACACATGATCCGACTTATGCTTTGCGGTGAACCAGCTGAGTCAAGCTATGGTTTAGCCTACCAAGCTATTTTGGAAGGCAGTGAAGCATGTGTTGAGATATTTCAGAGGCACTACATAGTACATATTATGGTACAGACAGACAGAGGAAGTGAAGCTGCAAGGCTTCACGGATGTGGATTGGGCTGGTAGTCCATCAAACTGGAAGAGCACTTCTGGAGGAATCTTCAACCTTGGTTGAGCTGCAGTTTCTTGGTATAGCAAGAAATAGAGATCAGTTGCAGTTAGCTTATCAGAGGTTGAATACATGGTTGCGAGTCAGGCAGCATGTGAGGCCATTTGGATGCGGAAGATTCTAGTGGGATTGTTTGGTCAAATGATGGATCCTACGATGATATACTGTGATAATCAGAGTTGCATAAAACTCTCTAAGAATCCAGTGTTTCATGACAGGTCCAAGCATATAGATATCCGTTACCATCATCTACGGGATTGTGTGGTCAAGAGGATCATGATGTTGCAGTATGTTTCGACCGAGGAGTAGGATGCAAATATTTTGACAATAGAAGTGCTAAAAATAGCAATTTGGGTACCAGTGCTGGATTGGGCAACAGGGAATGAAAAATAGAAGTGCTAAAAATAGCATTCTATTTTTAGCAGTTCAGGATGGATTATTATTTTAGTCAATCCCTGGACTAAAAATAGGAAGTAAAATTCGAATTTGAACTTAACAGCTATTTGAAAATAAATAAATTAATTCATCTTGAGTTAATCAGTTAAGGAAATCAAACTTGAAGTGTGTGTGCACTGTATATGCTAGAAATTAACTTTCAATTTAGATCAATCTAACTACAAAATCAAATAATGACAAACCAAATTCACTTATTGTAATTCAACAATTAATTCAAAAGAAATTATAGTACAATTATAGTATAGCGCGCAGAATTGAAATATTAATCTATTACACTTGCAGGAATTGAAATCTTCATCTACCACACTTGCAAGAATTGAAATATTAATCTACCACACTTGTAGGAATGAAATCTTAATCTACCACACTTGCAGGAATGAAACCTTAATCTACCACACTTGCAAGAATAGAAATTGCATGAAATGAAATCTACTCTAAGGGATCATGTGTGCATTATCAAATTAGGATCATATGAAATGAATAATAAAAGCCACATGACATGAAATGAAAGAAAAAACAATCATTCTTAACCTCTCACACAGGAAAAGATATGAAAGAAATAAATCTTAATCTATGAAAGAAATAAATATTAATATATGAAAAACAATAAATCTCACAAATTATAGGTGCTCAATCCAAAAGTATGAGAGATGGCAAGTTGCTAGGCTCCCAATGCAAGCATTACCAGAGAGAGGTGAACATCACTCATGAGCATGGTGCTAAACCTAAATTCCATTAAAACATAGTAATGTTAACTTGTACACCCGAGTATCTCCAACTTTACAAATTCCTTAGAAAGGAGGAGGATCTCCTATTTATACAAAAACATAAGAAGCTACCTCATTAATGGAGGTCCACTATTCTGTCCCTAGATTCCCAGAAAGTCTCATAGAGTTACAATTCAAATAGGTAATGATGAGACACACAATCTCATAGAGTTACAACTCAAATAGGTAATGATGAGACACATATCCTATTTGACCTTTATTCAAATCTCCTTCCATATCTTGAAGGGAATTCGAATTTGAGCATTGGAGGCCACATAAGGGTGCCATGGAAGCTTCCAAATGACCTACACATTTCATTAAACTCAAGCCACTTTTAAGTATTAGAAAGTATATGTCATTTTTCTAAGTTTTAACCATAAATTCACATAAAATACTAGAAATCATTAGCTTTTGGAAAACACAAAGGTAACCACATGTAATCATGAAAATGGAGGCTAATGAAAGATTATATGACTATGGAGTTGCGACATCTGAGTGAAATGGGGGCGATAAAGGTAAAAGTGGATGATATTTTGAATACATTTTAGAGACTCTACAAATATCTCATAAAACTTGAAACAATTACAGAGATGAAAACAGGATGTAAAGTCACAAGGAAAACTAATACAGAAGATATACATTGAGATTAGCTAAAAAAATAATCTCTTGATTAAAAATTGTCATGATATTGTCCTTAGACAAAATAATATACTTTGGCTCTTAGGATCCAAACCCTCTCTTTGAGTTCTTCATGATTTCTTTTTCAAAATTATTACAACAAATTATTGTTGCAAAATAAACTTTTTAAGAACAAACTAAGTAAAAACAATTTACAAATGTCCAATAATTTCCTTCACTTGCCCCTTTTTCCAACTAAATTGTGTTGATGGAGTCCAAAAGACTTAGGGGTGAATTTAGATAACCACTCCCAATCTGACCTGACATTTTAGCTGTATGACATCATTTTTTTGTAGGAAGTATCCAAGTCTATGTATTGTTGGTACATTGGAGAAGTTGAAACATGATAGTGAATGTAAAAATCATCCATCACATTATCTACTATGGTTGGCCCCTTCAACATTCCAATCATGTTTGATAATTTGTTGGAATTTTCTCTAGTTCTTAACATATCTTCTCTGTATGTATCTAGAGACATCCTAATTTCATTATGATCCCAACATGAGGGTAAACCAATTTCGTTTAAAAAATTGAACTTAGAATTGAATAAATCAACCTCCATTTTAACAAGCCTGCATTTATCGTGTGTCTGTTGTGCAAAGCTTATCTTAGTTAAAAATTTATTAACCTGCATAATTACATAAGTTCTATTATCCAGAACTAGAGCTCTTATTTGTTCTCGATTTCTAGTTTTGAGAAACTGTTACACTGAAATTTGTCACCATGACTATCTGCAGTTAATATGGCCCCATCAATAGCCATGTTGTCCTCCTTATCAAGCCCCATACCTCTTCTCTTCATGTCAAAACTTCAAAAAGAGAGAAAGTCACTTAAAAACATGTTTATCTCTGGGTACGCAAGTTCTCTCTACCTTGCCTGCGTGTACGCACTCCAAACACACTGTACCTGCGTACTTATACGCTTTGTAAGCTAAAGGTTGGGTGCGTAACCCTGTAAAGGTCAAAAGGCGCGAGTTTCATCTTTAAAAAGTTACTTGTGGTCACTTCTAGAGCCTTCTAGAAGAGTGTTTGACGTGTATTGAGCGCCTCCAGATGGTTCATGCATCCCTATGATAGAGGAGCTTACCCCATCAAGAGAGGAGCTACCCCATCCAAAAGAGGGAGTATCCCATTGATGTTGGAACTGAATAACCTCCTCTAGAATACTATAAATACAGGCATTGGGCCAAAGGAGGGGAGGTTGAAAGCTGAACATTCTAAAGGGTAAATGCTGCTGGAATTAGGACTTCCATTGTTGACTTGTGAGGAGAGATCACTATCCTTCCTTTTTGCCATATTGGGAGTGGGTGAGCTTGTCAAAGTAGAGGAAATCTCTTGTTGGACCCTGGGAGGAGCTTGCACAACACCAAGGCTCAGGTTGTAATGGTTCCTTTTTTGTTTCCTTAATACAAATAAGTCCATTCTTCTCAATGATTTGTTGTTAATGAATTATTTCATGTACTCCTTGGTCTGTGTGATGAATATGCTTTTTTTTATGAAATATTCAAGTGTTATGTAATCGTTTGCTTTGTTAGTGTGTGCAGGTCTTAAAGTGAAGGAGGAGCTCATCTGGATCAGCAAGGCTGGACTGCTACAACAAGCGTTGGACCTAAGGTAAGATCGAAAAACACTTGATCTCTCATAGAATAACGTGTATTTAGAGAAGGATTGCTCTTGTTTGTTTTGTTTGTCACTAGAGAGTCTTAGACTCCTAGGGAGGTTAGGTTTGTCTGCAAACATAACTCTTTCCGCATGACAAATTGGCGACTCCACTGGGGAATCCATTGATGGGTTTGATTTTTCCTTTGATTATTACTTTGATCTGAAAAGAGTCTTATTTCTTTTTCTTTTTGGTTGCTTGACTGTGTTTTTGGGTGGCTTAGCTTAGGGTCGAATTAGAACTTAAGTTTTCTTTGTTTTACAGAAGTACGCACCCTC
>APFE030927549.1:0-13279 GCA_000404065.3 Pinus taeda | reverse complement strand
CTACCAGCATATTATGAAGAACAGCAGGTAGGATCCTTCCATGCCCTGATACAGGGAGGTTGTACTATAGAAGAATATGAAATTCAATTTATGGAATTGGTCAAGTATGTCTCCTACATCGATATTGACCAGCGCCAAGCGGATCATTTTATGTATGGATTGAAACCTAAGATTAGGGCAATGGTGCAGATGTGGAAACCATCCTCAGTTGCAGAAGTTATAGAATAGGCTCGTTTTGTTGAAGAACACTTAGACTTAAAGGGTGAAGGCAGGGCCATCTTTCCATGCCAAACAGGGTTTATAAGGAAGGTCCCTCGTACCTTCTAAAGGGGAGGAAGTCTGAGGCCACCACCATATTGAAACAGAGTTATACCTAGAACGCTGATAGTAGGGATTTCAATGGTCTCTAGTGCAGCTTCACCCACAACTTCAAGAGTGCATACAAATCGAAGTCATACGTGAGGAGCAGCAAGTGGGGGCAGGGGTTCCAAGGGAAGAAACTATTTCCAAAGAACTCAACAACATTCAGTTCAAGGTCCACCACACATCATTTGTTAGGGATGCAGAGGACCTCATTACCAGCGGGACTGCCCTGAGTTACAAACTGGTAACAACAGAAGAGAGGGAAAAGAACCAATGGGGAGAGCAGGTAGCCACCACCGAATCTATGCAGTAGATGACAATCAGCAATTTGAACACCAGTCTACCGTGGTAGAAGCCTCAGGCATGATAAACAAAGTAAAAGTTAAAATTTTGTTTGATTCTGGTGCTACAGATAGTTTCATTTCACCAGTTGCATTAGAAAAATGTGGGCTGGTAGCCTATGAGCACGATGACTTTAAACAAGTTGAGATGGCTTCTGGAATAAAACAAGAAGTAGGGCCTAGTGTTGACCAATGTCAGGTAAACCTCGGGGTGTGTATGACTAGGTTGAAGGTATATGTCACAACATTCAGGACATATGATGTAGTTATTGGAATGGACTGGCTAGAAGCTCATTGAAATTTGGTAGACTGTTTCAAGAAGAAGGTGATCTGTTTAGATGATGAAGGTAGGCCAATTGAGATTTTTGGAACCAAGAGGGGAGTGTCCCTAAAATTCATATCCATGATGAAGGTAAAACGTTGTCTCAGACAAGGTTGCAAACTATATTTGGTCGAGGCTGCAAGTGACCAGAAAGGACCTTCCTTAGATCAACATCGAGTTTTGTCAGAATTCAAGGATGTTTTTGCGAAGGAATTTCCTGGATTACCTCCTGTAAGAGAGATTGATTTCACCATCGACCTAAAACCAAGTGCACAACCAATATCTAAGACACCTTATAGGATGAAAACTCCAGAACTTTGTGAGTTGCAGATGTAGTTAAAGGATCTCTTAGACTTGGGATTTATTAGACCTCGTATTTCACTTGGGGTGCACCAGTGATTTTTGTCAAGAAGAAGGATGGTTCCTTGCGGCTATGCATAGATTATAAAGACTTAAATAGAGCCACAATAAAGAATAGGTACCCTATACCTCGAATAGATGACTTATTTGATCAAATGAAGGGAGCAGCAGTCTTCTCAAAGATCAATCTATGATTTGGGTACCACCAATTGAGGATTAAGGAGGAGGATATCTCAAAATCTGCATTTCAAACTCGGTTTGGGAACTATGAGTTCGTAGTTGTTCCATTTGGTTTAACCAATGTGCCAACAGTATTCATGAGCCTCATGAATGGTGTGTTCAGGAAGTACTCTGACCAATTTGTGCAAGTCTTATTCGATGACATTCTTGTGTATTCCAAGAAAGAAGAGGATCATGAGAGGCACCTAAGGGTGGTGTTGACTTGCTTAAGGGAAAATCAAATGTATGGGAAATTGTCAAAATGTTCCTTCTTTCATAAGGAAGTTCATTACCTTGGGAACATAATTTCAGGAGAAGGGATTTCAGTTGACCCAGAAAAGGTGAAGGCCATAATGGATTGGCCAGTACCAAAAAATTCCCATGAGGTACGCAGTTTTATGGGGCTAGCAGGGTATTGTCGCAGGTTTATGGAAGGGTTTTCAAGGATTACAAAACCCATCACCACATTACAACAAAAGGGGGTCAAGTATGAATGGACAAATGAATGTGACACTGCATTCGCAGAGCTAAAGAGGCTACTAACTAGTGCACTGATCCTTCAAGTACCAGACATGAGAAAATACTTCACTGTCTGCACTGATGCTTCGACGCAAGGATTGGGTACGGTATTGATGCAAGAAGGTGGAGTAATATCTTACGAAGCTATAAAATTGAAGAAACATGAAGATTTATATGCTACCCATGACTTAGAATTGGCAGCAGTGACGTTAGCCTTGAAGCTGTGGAGACACTACCTCATTGGGAGAAGATTTGAGTTAAGAATAGATCATCAAAGCCTGGAGCATCTCTTTATTCAAAGAGATCTGAATGCTAGACAAAGGTGGTGGAGCGAATTCATGAGTGATTATGATTTTGAAATCTCATACATCAAGGGAAAGGAGAATGTAGTGGCGGATGCACTAAGCAGGAGGCCGCGAACCTTCTCCCTACTAGCCTTAAAGATAAATTTAAGGGAGCGGATATTGGAGAAACTCTTTGAATATAGTTGGTATCTAAAAGTCATCTCAGACATCTAGAATGGGAAACAGATAGAACCAAATTTTGAGGGATATGTCCTTGAACCAGATGGGCTCTTGAGATTCCAAGGGATAATGTACGTACCTAAGGAAGGGGGTATAAGAGAAACCATCTACGAAGAGTCTCATATAACACTCTATTGTGCACATCCTAGGGTAAAGAAGATGTACGTAGACACAAAGAAGCTCTTCTTTTGGGTAGGATTGAAGCACAACATAGTCCAGTTTGTCGCCAAATGTCTTGAATGTCAGTGAGTGAAGGCTGATCATCGCCATCCAGCAGGACTAATACAACCTCATGACATCCCTACATCTAAATGGTAAGTAATTTCCATGGATTTTGTGGTGGGTTTGCCACTCACTTCGCAGAGGCACAATGTTATATTGGTTATAGTTGATAAATTGACCAAAAGTGCCCATTTCATCCCAGTAAGGGACACTTGCGATGTTACAGATGTGGTGCGAGTGTTTGTCAATGAAGTTATTCGACTACACGGATTGTCCACAAAGATCATTTCTGATAGAGACTCCTAATTTACATCTAGGTTTTGGACAAGTTTGCACTTAGCACTAGGGACTTAGTTGAACCTGGGCACTACATATCATCCAGAAACAGATGGGCAGACTGAAAGAGTAAATTAGGTTCTGGAGGACATGCTTAGGATGTACGTCATGGATAATCAGATTCAGTGGGAAAGGTACTTACCATTGGTAGAGTTTGCCTATAATAACAGTTATCATAGTTCAATCGGGATGCCTCCTTATCAACCTCTATATGGAAGGCCTTGCAGGACACCATTGGGTTGGGAAAAGTTGGAGGACCAAGTGATGGTTGGCTCTGAATTAGTTCAAGAAATGGAGGAACAGGTAAAGTAGGTTCAACAAAGGTTAAAGGAAGCACAGGATAGATAGAAGAGTTATGCAGATTCACATAGGATTGATCGCAGTTATGAAGTAGGGGACCAATTTTTTATTCGTATTCGGCCCAACAAAAGCACCATTCGGTTTGGGAAGGGGACGAAATTGTCACCTCGATTAGTAGGACCTTTTAGGATCAAGGAGAAGAATGGACCAATTTCCTATCGTCCTGTACTACCGCCCAATTTGCACAAAACTCATGATGTTTTTCATGTATCTATTTTACGACATTATGTTTCTGATGAATCTCACAAACTGGATTGGAGGGAATTGCAGGTCTCAGACATGGGAACTATAGTGGTCGAACCATTACGCATATTGGACCGTAGGGTTCGACAGCTCAGATGTCACACGGTGGACCAAGTTAAGGTCCAGTGGCACAAGTATAGCCCAGGATCTGCTATCTAGGAGGATGTAGAGACTATGCATTGTGACTACCCCTCACTCTTTGAGCATCTATGATGCCCATTTTGACTAGACAGATACCTATGTTAAGGTTCTATTTTTCAATTCCATGTTATTTATTTATGAACATTATGTAATATTGATGCATTTGGTTGAACATGTGAAACTACTTAGATTTTATTTGGATGATGGAAATGTTTTGATGTATGACCTAATGTATGACTTACTTGTTGATGATTTATCTAGTGCATGACTTATCAGAACTATTGTTGTTTCATGTATGGCTTAAGTGGATATGATGTATCTAAAGGAATGACTTAGTGAAATTATGATTTGTTTCCAGTATGAACTACAAAATTGACACGTGGATACTAGACTTAATAATGTGATGATTATATGTCTTCTTGTTATATAAAGGCATGAATGAGAGTTAACCCGCAGGGGGAAAGAACTATATGATAGTTGAGAGCTACTCTTCCATTGAGGGAAGGTCGAGACATCTCATGGGGAAGGTATAATGCACATTTTTCTATTACATTTGGTATCTAATTGATATGAACTCTTATGACATGAGTAAAATGAAAATGACAGGTGGCAAGACTACTTGGTTGGATTATCCAATGACAAGTCCAACCAGCTCTGTAGTGTGGTCCATGTTAGGGCATTGAACCTAGTTGTGAAGGAGGGGTGGAGGCATTTCCCATCATGTATCCTCTGAAACCTGGAATCGTGGAAGGGAAGTGGTGGACACACTCCCCTAGACGCGTGATGATGATTGCCAGTTGCCTGCTAGGGAAGTTAGGTTGATATAGTTGATGCTTCCACCATGTTAGTTTTATCAGTGGTTAGTATGGCCGTTGCCACTGATAAAGCAGTAGAGGAGGGAAAAGGTGGGATCGGAGGTAGGTCAAGATGGATAGGGGGATATAGATCAGTTGGAGACTCTTAATGGGAAGTAATGTCATCGTCCAACTTATCAAATTTTACTGCTATAACTCTCTCTGGTTTACTATGCTTTTGAACTCCTTGTATCTTTTCATTCTAACTTTGGGACGAAGTTTTCTGAAGGAGGGGTGTATGTAATGCCCCACTTAAATCTTATCCTTCAAAATTTTATTAATGTTTATGAAAATATTGAGAAATATGGATGAATACCTTCATTTGGGAAACTATAAATTTATTGTCTAATATAAAATTCATGATTTCTATTATTCAAATTCCCAACTTGCCTTGTCAAATTGAATCTTAGGTAGGATATGGTCTCCTTCCATTATTTCAAATAATATATATATATTCATCTCACATTCTCCAATGTACCTTCACATTTACTTGGGATAAGACATGGTCCTCTCCAACTAATTATCAATATATATATTCATCTCACATTCTCCAATGTACCCTCACATTTACTTGGGAGAAGACATGGCCATCTCCAACCAATTATCAATATATATATTCATCTCACATCCCCCAATGTACACTCACATTTACTTGGGAGAAGACATGGACCTCTCCAACTAATTATCAATATATATATTCATCTCACATTCTCCAATGTACTCTCACATTTACTTGGGAGAAGACATGACCCTCTCCAACTAATTATCAATATATATATTCATCTCACATTCCCCAATGTACTCTCACATTTACTTGGGAGAAGACATTGTCCTCTCCAACTAATTACCAATATATATATTCATCTCACATTCTCGAATGTACTCTCACATTTACTTGGGAGAAGACATGGTCCTCATCTCACATTCCCAAATGTACTCTCCCATAATTACCTAATTTTATATTCATATCACATTTCCAAATGTACTCTTAGACTTACTTGGGAGAAGAGAAGTCAATTGTAAGGATGAAGGGGAAATTAATGACATTAATGAGAGGTGGTTGAAGTGGAGACATGGTCTATATCATCTTATCATCCCTTACATGTACCCACTCATCTCTGGGTAAGAATTTCCATTGATTTTGTGGGAGGTTTAGCAATATCCAAAAAAGGGACATGACTTACATATTCAGGGTAGTTGATAGGTACAACAAGATGTGTGTTCTGATGCCTTGTAAAAATATTGTCGGTGGGAAATAAGCAATGAACTTGTTCTCTGAAATTGTCTAGGTAAACTTTAGGATACTAAGGAGCATTGTTTCATATAGGGACACAAGATTTCTTAGTGCATTTTGGACACAATTACAGGAAAATATGGACATGAAGTTGAAGAGGTCTACAACATAGAATCCATAGATAGATTGACATACATATGTATTCAACAATACTTTGGTGCAACTTTTGAGAACTTTTAATAAGAAGCATCCAAATACCTGGGATGAAAACCTAGTATATATGCAACACTCTTATAACATGGCAGTGCAAACATCTACTAGTAAGTCCCCATTTGAAACTTGTTTTGGATATTTTCCACTTTCACCTTTGGATATTGCATATGGGTTGTAAGGTGGAGTAAGGGAGGACCTTAGAAGGGATGCCTTGAGGGCTGATTTTTTTTTTAGAAGATCAAGTGGATCCATATACAGGTACAAGTTACACTACAAAAATTACCTGAAAAATATAAGGCCATGCATGATTGACACAAAACAGAGAGTTCGCTTAAGGTGGGAGACATGGTATGCTTATAGTTGAACAAGGAGAGGTTATAGGGTTCTGGTAAGAAAATAAATGCTATGCAATATGGTCCCTTTGAAATACTGGAAAAGGTGGGAGATAATGCCTATAGATCCATTCTACCCCCACACATGCATATTTACTCAGTTGTGAACGTAGAGAATCTAAAACTCTATGAGACTTCCATGTCAGATCAGGAAGAGGAACGTGTCCTACCTTATAGGATTTGGCGCTAGATGCTTATGTAGAGTTGAAATAACATATAGTTTTGTAGAAGAGGTCCAGAAATACAAGACATGGATAACATGACCTTTTGAAATTTGGGTTGAAAGGATAGATTCCAAGAAAGGCTAAAATGGTACACTGAGTGAAGGTGGTGGAAAAATTTCATCACCTCATATAATACAATATTTTGGGGACCAAAATCCTCTAGAAATGGGGAGGTATGTTTCATGTTGAATCATTATATTTTTTTTCACTCATATCAACGCTTTTAGAGTGGGAAAAGTGGAGCAATCAACTCAAAGGACCATTTTTTACTAACAAGACCTAGCTTGACATATTAGGGTCTAAAACCTTCTGGGAGCATTTTGAGGCATAAAATGAATATTTTTGGGGGTATACATCCAAACTGCGCTAAACAAGGAATTTAGCAGGCTGAAGTCAGAGGTGAAATCGATCATTAGGTTCAAGGAAATCACAATGCTACGAGGTGAGAGCCCTTGGGAGTTGGATCAGAGACTAAAGTGCACAATTTGCGAAGCTAACATGACGTTGATGGATGGACAACACCGCGAATGGTTTGTAGCATCGTTAACGTCGCATCTAAGGAATGCGTTATCACAACAAAGGCTAACAACTCAGGCGAACGCTTTGGAGATCGCCATGAGACTACAAAAGACCTCAATACAAGATCCCAACCTAGGAGTTCAGCAGATTCATGCGTAGTTGAAAAACTTGTGCCTTGAGATGCAAAGTCTGAAACAAGATGGGACAACTCGCCCAAAAGTGCACGACGAGGTATGGTGCGTAAAGTGCAAGGGTCAGGGACATGATAAGGACCACTACCCAATGTTCGTGAATTACCTCGTGGGAGGAGGACCAATGCCATTGAGATTGGAGGCACAAGCAGGACTTAGCGCAGTGCCTACGTTGTGGTGCGCGATTTGTCAAATAGGATGAAAACATGTTATGAATAATTGCCATTTATTGTATAAGTACACACAGAATTCACATCCGTTGTTCTATAATTTTTGTAGGTCAATGGGACATGATGAGCGCACCTATAAAATTTATGAGATGATGATGGATAGGACTTCTACCTATAGAGTTCAGGCTGAAACGCGACCCCTTGACCAGAATGCAGGGATGGTGTGAACCGGATTTCAGGGGCGCAGACGAGGCTGAGGTGGAGGAGGACCTGGAAGAGGTCACAAACAGCTGATACGTTACAATTGCGAAGGGCCAGGACATTATGCCCACGATTGTATGAATCTGATGCATCCATCATGCTTTTATTGTACATTGTTTGATAATGAAATGGAGGATTGTCCCACATTAATAGCAAGGTTGTGTGATAAGGGAGCGTTCCAACCTCCCCCAACTTAGAACTTGCAAAATATGAGTTCTGAGCTGCATGAGGAAGACCCTAATGTGAACATTGTGCTCCAAAGAGGAAATATGACAGGGGATGACAAAGGCTAGCAGCCTCAAGAGAGTACTTGGGTTCACAAGGCTCTGACGAAAGAACCAGAGTTTGATTTGGAGCATGTTAAGGAAACCTTCATGGAAGATAGGAGGAGCTTCATTGATGCCTCCCCTTCAGGAAGCAAAGACAGACCGGAGCTGGAAATGGAACCCTCGATGCTCACAACGTTCTTGGAAACATGCATGAAGCTTCTATGTGACAACAAGGCTGTAATGGGACTGCAGGAACTCATCAATCGATGCTCTGGGACCGCATCAGGAGAACCGTGCATAGTCATGAAGGTTGGAAAGCATGCGACGAGGACAGGAAGAGAAATGAGATTGACCGTGCAGATTGGAGAATACGAGATGGACCAAGTGATTCTGGACCTGGGATCAGACATGTACGTTCTATCGAAGTAGACATGGGAGCGCATGGGGAGGCCTACGCTGCAATGGTCTCCTATCCAACTGTCAATGGCAAACAAACAAAAGATCCTACCTATGGGAAGATTGCAAGGAATCACCATAGATATCAAAGGAGAATGTGTGCTAGCAGATTTTGAAGTGATAGAGATTGTTAATGACATCATTCCCTACCCTGCGCTATTAGGGATAGATTGGGCAACTAACATGAATGGGGTGATAAATCTGAAGAAGCGCAAGATGATTTTTTAGAAAACGTCTCTGCACGTAGTTGTACCTTTGGACCCTGCAGAAGGATTGCAGTACACAGAGCCAGTGCATGACTATGAAAGCAACAATTATTTATATTGCATCTACAAGATAACTGCCTGAGATCAAGACTATGTAAATCCAAATGCGGATGGACGGATCTCATGGGAGCACGAAATCTCCTATACATTGGATTCTAATAAGGAGATAAAATGATGGCAGAACCAGTTACACGAGCTAACCACACTGAACTGTAACATGATGACGAGACCGCTGCGATCCATATCAATGAAGGTAAGCGATTTTCCTATGTATGATGGGTTAAGCGAGGTAGATGACTTCCTGAACAAATTTGAAAGGGAGGTGCCAAAACAGCAACGCTTCAAGGCTTTGAAATGGGTACTGCACGCTACGCCCACAAGGTGGTGGGGTACGCACCAAGGAAGCTTTGAGGACTAGCACGAATGCAGGAGGATGATGCATATATGATTTGGGAAGCCTCAGATGCGATTAAAAAACAAGATTGCTAGATGAAACGATCAGCACGCACACTTGTCCAGATGGATACAGGCATACCTTAAAACACTTGCGCGAATGCACATAGACTTTGCGTTGGGAGACACGGTCGGTAAGCATGTGCGGGCAAGGCAATGGTGTGAACAACCTCTCTGGTTGGAACAATGGAGTATGGAAAGACCAAGTGCGCAGAAGGTTATCCATGCCGAAGCCTTTAACGAAGCATGCGAAGCGTTGAACAAGGTACACAATGCGCAGTGGACTAATTGGAATCTGTTTGTACCAGTGGTTCTATGGGCTTATAGAATCATGTGCAAGAAACTAGTGGAGTAGGCGCCTCTGAGGCTAGAGTATGGAGCAAATGATGTAATCCCCATAGAGTATAAAATGCCTAGTCCATGCATAGTAGCGCCGGTAGATATGACGGCTCGCGGAGCCTTGGAAGAAGGGATTGCGCAGCTGAACGAAGCAGAATGCTTGGGACTTGAGGAAGAAATTCAATAGGGTGATCTTAGGCTCCAAGAACTTATGAAAGAAAGGGTGTGATTAAGGGAGAAAAGAGCTCTGGTGGAAGTGGAATTCAAGAAGTAGGAGGACGAAATAAAGAAGGATTTTTTCGATAAGAAAACCAGGGTGATAAAACAAGGTGCACATGATTATGTTGACAAATTTGGGGACTACCACCGAGAGTTGATCAACCTGATACCTTGGATTGGACTGCATATTACTAAATGGATCACCCATGGTGGCACACTGCAGAGGATAAAATGCGCAAAGCAGCCAGTAACAATAAAAGTTGGATGTTTTCCAAGAAAAGTGTTGGAGGACTGGTTGGAACCTTATACAGGTGGCGCAGCCATCTGACTAGCCATGGGACATATAGTCTTAGTGCTCTAGGCAATTGAAAGGAGGTGCGGGACTATAAACTCTTCTGCCTAGGAGTTGCGTGCAGGAGTAAAGTGTCACAAGGTCTACGACCGCGCAAAGGGGGCTATGCTGCCGCGCGGGTTGGCTGGAAAGTAACTGTCACTATTCAAGATGTGATGCTCAACTTGAGACCAAATGGAGCGAGAGGCAGGCATTTGAGACGCGATTTATGGGAAATATTTCGGAAAATCCACCACCAAGGGAGCATTAATGAACTGGATTTGGGGGGAACGGTCGAATTCAAATTCAAAAGACGCTATAAATTACAAAGGGCTGCCCAACAAACAACACTTGATCATTTGCGAATTGAGCTGTCATATGACCCGTGTATTCTAAGCTGAGACCTGTTTTCCCTATGCAGAGCATTGATTGAGCCCCTGATTAAGTAACTGATAGATTTCTAGACAAGCAAGATGGATGCATCTGAGGAAGCTAGGGAAATTGCAGAGATGGCTGCTGAAGAGGCCGTGCAGGCCTGACTATGGAAGATGCCCCTGAAGGTGTTGGGATTGTGGCAGAAATCCATAAATCACCACGCACGTCGAGGCCAAAGAAGGACAAATAACCGATGATTCTGGTGCGTGTGTCCCCACAAAACTCGTTGCGCACTAGATTAACGATGGAGGAGAAAGGGAAAGAAATTAACTTGGAAAACGATGAGGAGGAGGAAGACCTGGAGGACCTCATAATCGAAGAAGATGAGGACGAGGGCATGGAAGTAGAAACCCAGGCTACACACCCTCCAACCAAGCTGCCCGCATATATCCCTTCAAGAAAGGGGAAGGAAAAAGTGCCCAAGGACCTCGACGAGAGAAAGATCTCTCTCTAGCCTCTGCTCCTCCTAGATGACATCATCTTTGAGGGAATGCACCTGGGGCGGGTGCCAAACTTGAAATTTGAAGATTGGGATCTTGCTGACCATGAGAAATTCGCTCATCTAGAGACCGCGTGGCTCATGAAGCCCAAGAAGAACACCGCGGTGGGGGTTATCGAATTGGAGCCGCGAAAGTGGTTATGTGGAGTGGAAAAGGCAGGGTTATTAAACCTGCTCTGCGTGCTGCATTTCTACCGTGCCCCAATAATGATATTCATCATTAGGCAGCTACTCTTCCTAGTGCATGGTGGGTGTTTGTGACTAAAGGATCCCATCCCCATCATGGACCACATAATCCATCGCATTACCCGGCTCTCGTGCAAAGGAGAGGACCCCGCAGACATCTCAGAGGGGAAGAGTAGCAATTTGGCCATCGCAGAGGCCATGAAGAAGAAATACAAGCTGGAGAAGAAGAAAAGGGGCTACGCCATATCCAACATAAAAAACAAAGCAGTTAAAGTGGCGACCCAGATACTGACAGGAAAGACATGTGGAAGTGTCGCGCGGACGACGTACCCATGCCGGTGGTGGCACTGGCTAAACAGTGCGCAGAGGGGGTCCAGTTTAACTAGTCCGAGTTCTTATGTAAAGAGTTCTTGGAACATTGCCATGAGGCCCAGGAACAAGGAAAAACATTCCACTATGCACGGCTTCTGATGTCCATAGTGCTGGTGGCAGGGGAATTGCCAAATGACAGCCAGTGCCCCACAATTGATAGGGATCTACCGGAGGCCGCGAAGTACACTTCACTGTGGGCCATGAAAGATGTGAACCAGATCCGTGAAAGCAAGATATTATGGGTGTCCATGCATATAAACATTAGAATGGGGATTAACTGCAAGCCGCGATTATCACCCATAGTCTACAATAGCTTGACAAATTTTGCAGAATTTAAAGTGAACTTCCACAACATATATATCAGAGTGCGCAAGGACCCAGCCAAGAAATGGAGTGAGATACCCTTCATAGCCACAAATGATATAATTTTTGATGTACTGGAGACATGGCCGCCAAAGTAGCGCGCCCCAAACATCTCTGCGGTGTAGAAGTTTGTTGCGTAGAAGAAGAAAGAGGATGCAAAACTGCGCATGGTGCAATTGGAAGAGAAGAGAAGTCAAGAATCAGTAGTAGCAAAAGTGCAGGAGGTGTGGGATGTTGCACAAATAGCAGCAGAACAACAAAAGGCCGCAGCAGCAGTTGCACAGGAGGCAGCTGAGAAGGCGCGCGAGGGCCAGAAGTCACCTCCACATGGACAGGAGAAAGAAATGGAAACAAAGGAAGAGGAGGGTAGCGAAGACCCATAAACAAGGTCCACACTATTGAAGTTCCAGCCCCCGAGCGATCGGACGGGGCCACGCAAGAAGGTGAAAGCATCGAATCTATCGATCAACCTGTTCACCCTTATTGAGGATGATCTGCACGACATAGGTGAAACAGTTAGTGACATCACCACAGAGGCCCTATCGAATTTTGAGAAGGACAATCAGATAGTGTTGGGGACCCTCAGAGTGCAGATTTAGGAGTTGTAGGTGCACACTCCTTAGGTTGTTACTCTTTCAACCAGCCTCGCAGTAGGGACAACTGCAGCCGAGAAAATCCTACGCTCTTAGACAACCAACACAATAGTGCTACCAGAAGGGGCACTGGTTACGAAAAATGATTCTGACATGCCTATGGTTAGTGCACTCAAAGGGATAGGGATCAACATGGCTGCGCTCCCGCGAGAGACGCTATATGTTCTGCAGGATGGGATTACTATATAAATGCAAGCTAGGGAGAGTTGCGCATTGCAAGTTTTGAGCGAGAAAAAGATCAACATGGAGCAGAACCGACAGATGGTACAGGTACTAGAGGAATCCTATCAGATGGTCCTCGAGCTAGCCATCCCAGCAGATGCACCAGCAGAGGCGCGCATCCACAAATTAGCAGTAGGGGTGCGTGAGGTGTGAGAAGAAATGAATAAGGTTCAACTGGAGCTGAACCTTCAGATAGTAGAGGTGTGGT